>JAABKK020039796.1:0-13500 GCA_011634745.2 Catotricha subobsoleta | reverse complement strand
TAATCTTGAGACAAAATGCAACTCAGAAAACAGTGGTACCGGGGGTGTTACAAAAGATCGATCCACCCTAATACACAATATACCGCTTTATTTTATTGTCATTATAATAATGATGTGGGACCTTTATATTAATGCTCAATTTCGAAAAAAAATATTTTAATGTATCAAATTATAATATTAATTTATTAATTATCACTTGTTTCTTGATTTAAATAAAAAAAAAAAAAAAAAAAAATGTATATAATAATTAAAATCATACTACTTATATATACTTTCTTCAATTACAACTATATACAATGTAAATTTTAATTCTGTGAATTTTAATTATAATAATTATTTTAATAATTATGTTACTAGCTTTAAGTCTCCACAATTGTACAAAATATTTTACACCGCACAGGTATTTACCTTCTGGTGGCCTTTATTGGTTGAATAAATAAAAAAATAAATAAATCCATCCAAACCAACACAGCTTTTCAAAAAACTCAAACATCTCATATTTAGCTCACTTCATTTCTTCTAACATTGATGCTGAACAGTATACTGGCGTTTTAGTCCTAGACATTAGGAAAGCGTTTGATTGTGTAGTGTACGTACAACATAATATGTGACGTCACTACTAATCCAAATAATATTCACTGGGAATTAATTGCTAAAGTCACTTTTGTTAAATTAGCAATTAATTCATTTAATAATTACAATAAAATTTTGCAAACAGTCAATTTGACAATATCATATATTCAAGTAAATTCATGAATAATATTATCAAATTGCAAGTATTGTCAATTTGACAATATTATATATTCATATTTCGCGCAAAGGAAATGAGAATGCAATTATGAAGTGCATTCCATTAACCAAATATCATATAAATATGAAGTCAAGTTTATATCCAATTAGTCTTGTTAAAAATATCAAAGTACAGCGGTCGTAATGCCCAAATGGCATCAGGAATATAAATAAGCCAATTAAGTTATAAAAATCATAGAAGTTAAATAAATAATAATATCCGAATTCAAAGAAGTGTTAAAATAAAAAGGTGTTTTAATTCATTGTGTAAATAATAAAGTAGTGACTAAGCCGAAATAGGCTGGACCAGTCCCTACAATTGCGTAAACCATGATACTTTGCTCAAAAAACTTGAGAAATTAAATATCGCCCTAAATGAACTCAACATACTCAAATCATACTTCACAAATCGGACCCAATTTGACAGAATAAACGGGAAGCATGGTCACAAGCTCAAATTAGATTTAAATGTCGCATTAGGATCGAATCTAGGTCTCCTGCTGTTCTTCTTCTACATGAACGACATCTTCCAACTTGGTTTTTTTGGCCTGATTCAGCGGACGATGCCACCTGTTTGGAGTTAAGTTGCGGATTCTAATTATAAATTAGAAGAGCAAAGAGATTTACAACACCGAGCTCTGAAGAACATTTTCCGCCTGCCAACCCGTAATGCAACCGATTCACTTTTCTCGAGCCGTTTTATAAGTATCGCTATCGACCATATTTTGTTATTTGAAACAATTCTTCTAACCTACAAAATTGTAAATAATTTAATTAGACATTCTCTAGAATTGAGTCTCATATCGGACAGCGGGATCATTTTTCAACGGTGATTTTTACAACTTGTGGTGGAGGGGTCAAATGTGTTAGCAGTTAGTTTATCTCTTTTCAACAAACAATCTACCGGTTGACTTGAAATCTGATCAACACCTTCCAGTTTCAAACGTCGATGATGATGTATTTCAGAACCAATTGCCATAAAACATGTAACCAATGTCTTAGTAAAGATCACTACTTAAAACTGACCCTCAAACCCATTCCATTAAAAAAAAAATCTTTTTGGAAAATATTAACTTTTTCGGAGGTGGTACGCGGGGGTCAAAACTCAACCAATCGACCTCAAGCTTCGTTTTAAGTGTCTTTATAATATTTCTCAACAGAATTCGGGGGAGGGAGGGTTTACGTATTTGAAATCCAAACAGTTGTGTAAAAGTAATTGGCAGATCGAATATACATTCTCTCTTTGAAATGAAATACCGTCACCTAAAAACGATAAATAATAAAAGAAAGCACTCTAAAAACTCATTATGGAACAGTGTCTGATATTCGATCTGTCAATTGCTTTTACACAACTTTCTCTCTGAATTTGCCACTCTATAGTATTCCATGGTACAATAACTACAAGTTAAGGTCGTTAAAAAACGTATTTTTTGTAAAAGTTGCGGATGACGTCACAACTTAGCAAAATGCAATGAATTTGTATGAAAAACAATCTTCTTTTGAGTTTCATTAAAGAAAATAAATATTTCCATTTGCCTTTATGTTTTGAACAATTTTTGTGTTGAGCCTTTATCAATCCCCTTACGAAAATAAAAAAATATTCTTTTATTCAAGTTTTCATTTTATATTAAAATTTTAAATATTATTTAGATATCACTCATTTTGGTGCATTTCGTACGTGTGTATTATTTTTATTTGCATGTAGTTAGGGAAATAGGAACATTAATAGTGCACTTTCTGATAAAAGTATGAAAATTTGTTTCCCGGTAAATTGAAAAATTCTGAATCCATTTCTCTGGACAGGCCAGAAAATTTTGCCCCCTTTACTCCCTAATTGATTTTTAGTGAGGCGGGAGTGAAGGGGAGAATTTTTATTAAACAAAATTAAAAGAAATAAAAAGAATATTTTTTTTTTATTTGTTACATTTTTGCAGTCACCCATCCAAGTAGGTACTCATTCGACTTCTTGCAACTTAACCTCGTGTTCGATTGTCTGCTTCGATGTGCACTGTGCTATCTAGATCTTGACAACGTGTGGGTTCGAATTCGAACTCATATAACACCTAACTTTTTTTGTTGTTTTTTTTTTTTATTTATTTAACTTAGGCGCTGTTCATATATTACGTATCGCTTTTGGGGGGGGAGGGGTTTGGTGCTGTGTTACGCTTCATATAAAAGAAAAAAAAACTTCATATAAAAAATGTTACGATGGGGAGGGGGGGAGTCTAAAACAGACCAAAATCGCGATAGGTAATATATGAACAGCGCCTTATATTAATTTAATAATATTTTTATTCTAATTTTATCGTTATCTGAATTTAATTTAATTCTCTCTTAAAATTGTTTTATAGAAACAATTATTATAAAATTGTAAAGTTTAACTATTCAATTTTAAAACTGTTTTAAAATTATTTTAGATAATCTATTTTGCAGCATTATCTTAAGGGGAGTTCCACGGCGGAAAAATCTTGGTTAATAATATTAAAGATCACTACCAAAAATTACACATTTGTTAAAAAAAAACCTCACAATGGCAATAAAATGTATTTTGAAGTGTTCTTGATAGTTGAAAAATAAGTGACACATTAGCAAAATGGTTGGCATGGGTGCGGAATAAAAGTTTTTTTTCTCAATATTCTTTGAAAAATAACAGAAAAGTGTAAAAGTTAGACATGCAGCGACCTTAATATACTTTATTTTAATTTATTTATTATATCATTTTGAGTTTTAGTTAAGTAGAATTCTTGTCCACCAAACTGATATTGATATCAAAATCTAAAATTAAAGTTAATTAAGAAAAAAGAAATTATTTACAAAAGCAGCCACGCAGCGACTTAGGGACACCTTTTATAAGTCTACGTTATTTTTTTCTATTTTATTTGTTGCTTTTTTTGAGCTAAACGAGTGTTTTATATACCACACATTTAATCATATTTATATTAGCCACGGGCCCATGACATTTTACCACCGTGGAACTCCCCTTAAAACAGTTTTAGTACTGTTATAAAACACGCTGTCTTAAATGGTTTGTTGTGGTAGTTATTGTACCATGCTATGTATCCCTTTCTAAATTCATAGCGAAGAACTTTTTACATACAAAAAGTTCTTCGTTTCGAATGTAATATTTGAAAGTAACATCAAAGATTATAAACAGAATACACTCAACTCACTCTATAATCTTCATATGAAATTGAATTATTTCCTTTAATGTTTTTTTTAATTTTTGCTCGTTAATACATTTTTGTTTCGATGATATTTTTTTCGATCTGAAAAATAATTGACAGTTATTTCGGCACGCAATTGATTAAAGTAAAGTTTATGTTCGTACGTTTGAAAAAAATTATTCGCTGGACTTAAATTCATTAACATGTTCTGTAAGTCTTTGTAACATGTACAGATGTGTAAACAAACTCCGAGAAAAAATGAGTCAATTGGTACAACCACCGCAATCATACTCATTAAACATATAATGGATAAACAATATGCTATTTCAATTCCAGGCGATGTTTCGATGTCAAAAGGAAGACTGAAATCATTTTGAATTTATTGTTATTTAATTTATATAAACTTTTTATTTTACTTTTTTTATTATATTGAAATCTAAATATTTTTAAATAACCTCATATTCCAAGGCAATTGAAATGTTTTATGTCCATTCCACAAACCAATGACAATTGGAGTGAACATTATCAAAATAATAGCCAATATTATTATCATACTATGACATTTTGTGAGTAATATAATTAATTTTTCTGTTTTCTCGTAATGTTTAAAGGTTGTGGAATCCACGTGCACTCCTTTTTAAATCAAATAAAAATTAAATTATAATTACCACAAAGATTTCAATAAATAAAAAAATGGCTGGCTAAAATCGATCACTTTTTGGCACGAACCCCTTCAATTTAAAAAAAAAATTGTACTTATTCGGTAGAATTTCGAAAAATATTCGAACCGTATTTTTCCCCCCTTTACAAATATGCGAGAAATTTAGAATTGAAAAATCGAGGTTAAGCAAAATTTGGGCTACTTAAAATGGCTGTAGAAACTAAACGAATGAACGGATTTTCGTCATTAAAAGCGCATAAATGAAAGGTTATTAATTACATGTAGAATCAGAAAACAAAATTAAATAATAAATTTAGTACTACATTGAGTACCAAAATTTGAAATTGTAGCAGATCCGGTGGTTGGTTTATATCAATTAAAGCTCATATACTTTAGATTTACTACTTTTATTTATAGTTTTTATACATATTTAACGTAATGATGAATGGTGAGTGTAGCTAAACTCTTTCTACAAGAGGATTCTACCAGGAACAGTTTTTATTTGGGTAAGACTTAGACTAAATTGTTAATGAACTTGAATTCATATTTATACTGATTTTAATGATAAACTCAGCATAAATATGCTTGTGGATCGGTAAATATACCTTTAATACAAATATTGGTGACAATATTTGTGTTAGTTAAATTATGATTATGTTGCATTGCTTGCATATTTGCATATATGCGATTAATACAATGTTTGATCTTTATTAATTAATAAATATTACTAAATGTAATATTTATAATGATTTTAAAACTGAATGATTTTGTAGGGTTGAGCTAAATGGCTACAAAATTAAGAAGGGATGATTTAGTACACATTTAGTACTAAATTATAGTCAAGATATATAGCACGAAAATCTTATCATGCATATGACAGTTCCAAACGTGTTCGGTTCTGCGCACACTAATGTAATTGAATACAAAATACTCGATAAGTTCAGTGGATGAATATGCGCTCAGCATAAGTTTTTCATGCTATACTAGTTTTTTAAATTGAGTTCTAAAATTACAGATCCCTTTTAGATGTGTGTGTTTTTTACACCACATGGACGAAGGAACTAAATCTAAAAATATGTCATATATACGTCTTTTTTTGAGAGGTACTAAAAATACACCACTTTGGTTTTGAATTTAGTACACGTTAAATATATATGGTGGAGTGTGCTAAAAGTCACTTTTAGAAATCGTAATAAATCGAGATTGTTCGTGGTATTAAAAAACACCGGGTACTAGAATGTATTACAAAAGTACTAAATGGTACTAAAACCTCCATTTTTCAATTCTAAATTTCTCGCATATTTGTTGTTGTTTGTTTTTTTCGAAACTCTATCGAATAAGTACAATTTTTTTAAGATCGAAGATGGTCGCGCTAAAACGTGATCGGTTTTAGCCAGAATTGCTCAAAAAATAAATTACTTTCATTGATACAGTTTTGTAAATTGGTTTTGATCCGCATAATAATATTACGGTGATACACAAAAGACACGTATTTGCAAATGACCATTGCAAAACCCCCAATATAGAACAATGTGTCACATACTTTCGAAAAATCTCTAATGTTATTCGCCACATAAACAATCTTTTGATAAAAACAAAAATATAAATTATTTTTTAGTTTTATTTATTATTTCGCTGTAATTATGATTTACCAATGGAATATAAACACAAGTCAACATCTCAAACCACATCAAATTGTATAAACGAATAAAATTAACACTTTGTCGCTTTGGATCAAATGGAATACCAATTATTGTTAAAAGTGAATAAGTTACAGAAAGAAATTCCATGATTATTAGGTCGCAATGAAATGACCGAAATTTATTAAATATTTTTTTTAACTTTCACAACTTTTCACTTTGTAAACCCGTTTTATACTAACGATTGAAAGCAAATAGCAATATAAATTGCTTTAATAAAAATATGATAAATCATTTATTAATTTTTGATGAGTAGGTACGTACTTATGATATATTCGGCAAAAATGAATGGTACACGTATGCCTGTAATTTGTTAAATGAATTTTAGATGAAGACAGACTGTTTTATTCTTCCACTTTTCCCAAAACAATTTCTACTTTATATGCATAATAGAATAGAATTATGAAAATTGCAATGACAATAAATTTTTTGAATCAATAAAATTCAATTAAGTATATTTATTCTACAAACATAATATACATTTACAATTTACATATGTACTGCAACCCGAATGAAAATGAAACTATAGAAAAGTATAGAAATTGAATACTATTCTGTACTATTTAATTCTGTTTTAATACTTTTATACTCAATACAATACTAAATGAAAAACTATTGAAATCCAATACTATTTTAATACTAAAATCGATTTTTATTTTCATATACGGGAATAAATGGGTGGATATTTGAAAGTGGGCGTTAAGGTTTATAATAATATTGTTAATATGATGTAACTGTCGAATTGAGCAAAATGTTCATTACAGGTAGTTCGTGCTTAAATTTGTGTTTCAATTACCACAGTTTTATTAATTTGTGTTAATTTTGGCTTCGTTCTAAACGCATTCGAAATCCTATAACCTCAGCCGCAATCTTAAGTGCACAGGGGTGAGTGTAACCTTCCCCCAAAGATTTGAAAATAATATTACCCTATGTCGATTTTGCCGAAAATAGTATCTTTTTTAAGTTTTTGAACAGAAAATACATAATATGCTTTTTAAGTTTCAGAGAATTACCCTACCTCTATTTTGAACAAAATAGTACGTTTTGTAGGTTTGTAAAAATTACCCTACCTCGATTATCCTATACGTTTTTTTCACGGTGTTTTGGAAGAATTTGAAAGATATGATCCTAGAGGAAATTTATCCATAGCCAAACTCAACTAATTTTTGGCGACAAATATTTTCTCTATACAACTTACCCCCACTCCTTACCCCCAAAAAAGTTTTAGTATGACAGTCTGAGGAAGAGCTAATATACATTATACACTAGAGGTGAGGTATCGGAGGGGTAAGTTATATGGGGAAATCTTCGTCTCCGAAAATTAGTGGGGGTTGATCATATATAAATTTCTTCTAGGACCGTCCGTTTAGATGTTATTGAGTTTCTGAAGTTTGATTTTTGTGTTTTTTAATTTTTTTTTAATTTGGTAACATTACCGCATTGTTACCGGTAAAATTACGTAATATTACCGGTAAAACTATTATCCAAAAATAAATTACCGGTAATTTTCCAACACTGCGTAAAGCCTATTTATTTTGAGGCGGTTTTACAATCGTCGATGGTTGTTTGAACACTGAAAACCTTCTTTTTCTTTTTTTTTGCTCTCAACTTTATTTGAGACGGTTTTATAATCGCCGATGGGAAAAAATTACCCTATATCTTGCTTTTTCAAATTGACCCTTCCCTGAAAACAAAAGCGTGTGCATCTATGTCCGCAATGTTTTCAAAAATTGGCTATGACAAGAACTTAGTGCATATAATTTGTGCCAACTTTTCCAAATTTGTGCTCCACTTTGGGTTAAGGCATTTAAAGTGGAAAACTGGAACCTCTAACCTCACCCGATGCCATAACTTTCTAAACATTCTACAGCCTTCACACCTATTTCAGAGGTTAATGCCTAATCAGCGCCCACCTAAATGATTCTATGATATTTCTAAAATTATGATTTATTAATGATTTATAGTAGATTTTATAAAAATTAATTTTAAAATGTGAACAGAAAACTCATTTCACGAGTGAAATATTTCAGTCTCGTTTTTTATTACCGATTTCACAGCTACAACGGCTCATAGTCCATATTTTGCACCACTTGCACCTTTCCCTCTTAATATTTTCACTATATTATTTCACGTGAACTAGAAAAATATTTATTAAATTGCAATTAATGTATGTATCTTCAGTTATTATATCGTTGCTATTGAACTGCGTGCTATTCACTTATTGTGCTCTATAATAACTTTACATACAGATTACGAATCAAACGGTTTTTAAATGTGAAGAAACTAAAAAATTAAAAAGTATACCATTTTTTTGGAGGATCAAATTTTACGAACTTCAACTGCTCTGCAGGTGGATCAAAACTCATCGAAATGCAAGAATACTAAGGAATGTTTATTTCATCGCGAAATGCAACGCTTTGAATGCCCAGACTCTTAAAAATTCGAATGTCAATTTTTTCCCCGTCAACACTAGTAGTTATAAGTATTTAATTCGTTTTCAGTTTTGAAATAAACTATAAAAAAAAAAAAAAAAACATAGTAAGTAATGATTTCAAAAAGAATAGAAAAAATGAAAAAAAAATGGATGGCATTTATATGTTTTAAAAGTTTGCATAAAGATAATTGTCTTTGCGTTTTAAGTAAAAACTATAAAGGTCATTTATCAACAATTGAAACTTAGTTTAACTTAAAGTCATTTTAAAAACTAACATATAATTTTTATTTACGTAAGTAAATGTTCAACATATAACAGCTGTTGCCTTGTTTTATTAATATTAAGTTTTTCAAAAATCTAATTCGATTGGATAACCCAAAAATCATTAATAATAGAATATTCTAATTATATTCTTATACATGTAGAACACACGCTATTATAATTATAGCATGATTATCATATGAGCATGATACAATAAATACACATGATATAATATTACGCACGCTATTTTTTTTTCTCGTGACGTCATAATGCCACAACTCGAAAATAAATAACATGTACATAGGGCCAAATAGAGACTCTTTTTTACCTTTTTTTTTTTAATGAGAACATAGAATTTAATAAAAATGGTTAAAATGTATGTTTGGAATTACCAAAGATCCAAACCCATGCAAATATGTACCTTACTTGCAGGGAATAGGAACTGAAACGGGAACCGGAACCAATATACGTTCCGGAATGCTATTTTTATCGGTTTTTGATGGAACTTTCGATGGAACCGAAACGAAATATAATTTTGCTTCTAATATTTTGGCGCTAGAACCAAAATATACGTGCAATTTAGGCCAAAATTACGTTCCGGAACGAGTTTTTTTTATCGATTTTTACTGGAATATGGAACGGAACGGGAACAATATTTTCTTGACAGGTCGGAGTTGGAACTGGAACCGGAACACAAAAACGAAAGTTCCTATTCCCTGCTTACTTGACCATACAAGCGATTATATAATTGATTAAGCCGGACTGGGTTGCTGATCGAATGAATCGCCAGTCAACCATCATTTAAACGAACCATATATCGTTATCTAAATTAATTGTGTTATTACAATAAACGCCATAGTCAAATAAAATTAAATCGCAGTTCTTTTCTTTAATTAACATAAATTGATAAATGCAAACCTAAATCTACAGTCGATTACATTAATCGAAACTGCAACAACGTATAAGGTTTATCTCATTTACAAGGGCTTTGCACTAGTATAAAATAGATATTTTGTCGCAACTGTGACGTCACAGTGAAGAGAACAGTACAGAATACTTTTCATTGCAGATAAAGTTTTTAAAAAGGTCTCTGACTGACATTTCTAATGTAAACAAAGTAAGCATAAGCTACGTTTCATCATACCTTAACTACTACCTTAACTTGTACCATTAGTAATAATTTACTAGTAAGTAGTAGTACATAGTATATAAATATAAATGTGATCGTGATCAAAGTTTATGAGTAAAATTATAAATTGTAAAATTGCGATAGGTTATAACAAATATTTAAGTATTCGTGATCAAAGTTTCGACTTGTGATATGATAAAAATAAAATGACGGTTCACTGTTCAATTCAAATTTACCGAACTGTTTCTGCTGGTTCGGTTCGGTTCAAGCCAAAATAGGCGGTTCAGAGCGGTTCGGTTTGATTCACTGACTTTATTATTATTATTATTTTTTTTCGAAAATAAATACGAACTTTTTATTTTTATCAAAATTGGTTCACTCTAATAAATCTAATTATAAATTTTACTGAAATTAGGTACGCGATTTTTTCGTATACAGTGGTATCCTGGTATCCATCGATATTCGTGAATATATTTACGTCCTTATCTCACATTAAATTGATATTGAAATGAATTGTTTATTGTCATAAATACCAAATGTTGTCAACAATAAGCAATTTTTGATTTGTTTTGAAAATTATTTCATATTTTGAATCCCCTACGGCTTATAATTATTTTATATATTTTCGATATTTGCCATAATAAGTTTTTTGTTTAGTATTGCCTCTAGTATTGCTATCGTTATAAATATTTGTATAATTATTTTAAATTAATTGGTGTAGTTTACACATCTAACCATATAATTGTTGAAAAATCTATTTGATTTCTATGATCAGAGTTATATGTTGTCGCGTATATTAAGTACGCATATCTAATTAAAACGATTTAAAATTATTGAGTTTTATTATTTCAAATTGAGATTGCACTGCCATGTACAATGTACACACCATAACTAATTAGTAATTACATATATAAACAATATCACAAAAAAGCCTTCAACAAGGAAGGCACAATATACAACTCCAACCAAAATACATAACATCCCATACAATTTAAAAAGATCAACCCTATCCCCACATACCATATCCCCATATCCCGAAAATGCAAGCTAAACAATCATGACGCACCGAATAGGAAAGAAAACAGCTCAACTAGACATAAATTAAAACATACAAATACACAATGCCACCCTTTTATATATTTTTTTTTTGTGATTTAAAATTATGACAATAACAAAGAAATAATAAAATATACAATGTATCGCGAAAGTATAAACAAAAAAAAGTAACTAAGACAAAATAAAATAAACAGATAAATACCTAAACTGGTATGCAGTTTTATAAAATATAAAACAAAACTACATAAACTGGGATTATTGACCCATATTAAAAATTGTACCACTGTAAAACAAAAATGATTCAATAAAACAATTAATAAATAAATAAATAAACAATATCACCATATATTTTACTATTGGATGAATGAGAGATTTATTCACATAAATTTTAACTAATAAGTAATAAATTCTAATTTTTAAAAATCATAAATTTATCTGGCAAGTATCTAGATATTTTCATCTTATATTTCATTTAGATGATTTTTTGGACAAAAATCTGTATCTTATCTATATATACGAAATGATGTTATCTATTATCTTATCTAGATGAAAGGCAAATCATCTTTCCTAAGACTATGGGCTCAAACTATGGACGCAAACAACATTATATATGACTTTAATTCCTAAAACAGCTCTGTTGCCTATAACGAAAAAAGAAAAAAAAAAGAAATAGGTTAAATTAAATATATTTAATGCGACAAAAAAACAACTGTTAAAATGACCTTGAAAATATATATTAATACATTTTGTGTGTCATAAGTCATAACATATGATATTGATCAAAGATATTTAGAGACAAAAATAATACTTCTCACAAAGAAACACAGAATAGCTTTTAATGTAGATATTTGATAGCTGTGAACGACCTTGTATTGAAAGAGTATAGGTAAGAACGTTGAAATCTCCAGGGGCGGACTTGGCTCAAAGATAAAGACCCCGACTATAATTGAATTAAAAGCCTCGGTCAGTATTAAAAAAATACTCCTTGTTTTTTCTTCTTGTTCTTGGCACAGTATATATAATATAATATACACTAGGGTGGATCAAATTTTTCAGAACAAAAAAAAAACACCTCATGGTTTTTTTGTGTTTTTTTTTAACTTCATGGCTTTTTTTAACCTAATGGTTTTTTTATGTACCAATCGAAATATTGTAAAAATTCATGGAAAATTTGTTAAAAACTGCGCTGGATTTTTTTCCAACATGAACCAAGTGAATTTTGGAAGATAACGTGGAATTATTTCCAAATTAATTTCCAAGATTGGAAGAACATTAGGTTTTTCTCCATGTTGGAAATTAAGTTGGAATTTTTTCCAACATAAACCAACGAATTGTTGGAAAATTTCACGGAATTATTTCCAAATTCATGCCAATATCAGAAAATTTTATGGAATTTTTTCAAATATGGTCCACGATCATGCGGAATTTTAATTGGATTTGTTTGTTCCATGGTGGAAAATATTCCGACATATCCAATTAAAATTCCAATAATCGTATGTTGGAAAGGTTTCGAATTTATAGACCGTGCCGCGCCGTCATCAATAGGGATGATGAGCATTTTTTGACAATTTCAGATAAAAGATTAGATTTTCCCTTTCCATCTAAGATGGAGATGATAGTAGATGATCATCTAAATTCATCTTTAGCTGAGATGATAGATGGTCATCTTTCGATTTTCATTTTCATCTAAGATGACCTAAAAGATGATCGATCATCTATCATCTTAGATATTTTTTTTGCAAAAGATGAGATCATCTGAACTGAATGATACATTTTCTGCTGAGCTCTAGCAGGCGAACTATGAGAAGAGTGAAATAGGGATAGATGTCAGAATGGTAAAGTCGTAGCTAATTCGATCTGTATAGAATTCCTTTTCTGCTGAACCCTAGCGGGAGAACTACGAAAAGAGTGAAATAGTGCTAAATGTCAGAATGGAGAAATGGTAGCCAATTCGATCTGTATAGAATTCCTTTTCTGCTGAGCCCTAGTGGGGGAACTATGAGAAGAGTGAAATAGTGCTAGATGTCAGAATGGTGGATTGGTAGCCAATTCGATCTGTATAGAATTACGTTGAGCCCTAACGGGGGTACTATGAAAAGAGTGAAATAGTGCTACAGCTTCATATCTTTTTTATAGATTTCAGAATGGTGGACTCGTATTCGGCGAAAATCCCAGTCACCGTAGATTTGTAAAAATTATTTAAGTCTATATGTGTTATATCGCCGTGCAAGTTCAAAAGTAAGACATCTTCAAATTTTGCGAAAATGAGCTTTTAATGCAGTTTGATGTGAAATTTAATTGTCTAT
>JAABKK020039774.1:0-11137 GCA_011634745.2 Catotricha subobsoleta | reverse complement strand
TAATCCGATTCTCATAGAAACCATTTCTTTTTTCTAGATAATGAAAAAGATGATTAAGACGGTTCAGAAATCCACTCAAGTTGAAATTTTAAAAATGATTCCTACAAAGACATTTAAATAAATTTATAATGTATATAAAAATTGTATTTTATTTGATTGTAGAATATTTGCCGTTAAATACGATCAATTGATTGGGTCATTGGACCATAATTAATTAAATTATATATTTGACCAATCAATTACGTAATTCAACTACACAATAATTAAACTAAAACGATTTGGTTCAACAACAAAAAAAAGAGCTCAATAAATTTTGCTTAATATTATTTGAAACTGATTACATATATGTGTTGACTCGATAATTTGCTATTCGCATAACAAAATGTTCTTTCATTAAAATTAAAATCTACAAAGTAACAGCCGTTAGTAACAACCATATTTTGGCAAAAAAAAAAAAAATTACGAAATTACATCATCAATAGCGATAGAATATAAATGAATCTGTTTCTATTTCTATTCAATTATTATTTGATTATACACAATGGTCTTTATTTAATAGAGTACTTGCTCTTGCTATTTATAAAGGCTTTAAGATATTTTTAATTTCAAAACTAATTTAGCATATTTTATGATCTCACAAACTGTGATTTTTCCCAATTAGAAATTCAGCTAAGACCATTTTTTTTTCAGCATGAAAAAAAATACATATTTAGAAAAAAATGTGATGACTAAAACTCATAAACATTAAGTGCCCAAATTTGTTATTATTAATTTAATTGTTTATGCTTCATTGAAAGCATGCAGCAAATTTTTGCCATACTTCGGATACTCTCTATAATGTTATTTATTTATATTTTCGTACATATATATATTTTTTTTTTTATTTTGCTTGAATATACATTAAAATCTTTTTAAATTGTTTGATGTTTATTTAGTTAACATCATTTTAATATAAATATAAAACACATGGTAGTTAATGATTTAAGAAAAGAAAAAAAATGAAGTGCTAAATATTGCTTGCGATAATGGTACTCAATTCTCACTTATGATATTAAGATGCGAAAATAAATTATTAATTCATTTTATGTAAATTTTTGAGAAGATATTTTTGTTGTGAAAACAAGACGATATTGATGGTTGACCAAATTTTTATTTTAAATTTCAGTTAAGATCTAAATCTAGTCGCATTTTAGTTTAATTTCGAAATGCGTCTGCCGATTAATTGATATTAGATGATGTAATGCTTATGAGCTAGCCAACTGAAATAGAGCTTAGAATTTAAAAAGAAGAAAAAGAAAATACATAGTAATATATTGTAATTTATTAAATATTAATTATAAATAAACAAAATTGGAAAAAAGATAATAAAATTTATAGGTTTAGTCCTTTGGTTTTAATCACTCAATAAATTTGATGGTCATTTTGTTTGAATTTTTTTCCGTTTATTTATGGTAGCTTATTCAAACAAATTTTTACAGACGTTTAAGTTCTTATTAAATTGAATTTAATCTTATATTGATGATAAACATTTTTTTTCGCTACCTGGAAAAAATAAATATTTTTGAGCACCCTGTTCGTAGAATTCACAGACTATTTAATGGTCTAATGGTTTATGATTTTGAAAAATGTCCATCTTAGCTAAGCTAATAATCTTATCGGTTTCATATTTATAAATTCTCAGTCTAATTCCTAAATTATTTGTAATCGTTTATTGTTTATAATTAATATTATGTTTCCTACAAAAAAAAAAAGAAGAAATAACGGAAAATTTTGATAGAAATAACTGCTCTCATCTATTTAAGTTTTCTATTTCTGAGAATTTGAATAAATACCGTGAAAAATATATTAATATAATGCACTTGTAGGTCCTCATGTTTGATATAATAAAGCTTGCTTAATATCGGCAATCTTTTGTAGTGATTAAGAACTTTAGGTGAATTGCTTGAAACCCCAAAAATGAATGAATTTGAGTATGTATGTATATACAAAATTTAGTAAAAATAATGCTACTTAAATTAATGTTTTTATTATCCATAAATAATACAAACTTTAATTTAAACCCATAGACATGCTAGCTTCTAACGTTCAGCGTAGTAATTGAAAAGCCGTATAATTTAAAAACTTTTAGTTCCGCTCTTAAATTTTATTAAAATCATAAAATTATCTGTTTATGACTGTTAAGTCTTAAGGTACCAACAATGATTTATTAATGAAAATAGACGAATTTTAATTAATAAGGATTTATTGACGTTAAACTCGTAAACGCTCATTAAAATAACTATTAACTCTTTATAGTCTATCCAATCACAACGGCTGAAACACCAATAAATCCGAATTAATTAAAATTTATTTCAATTAAAAATATGATATTAGATATTATTTAATCGTTTACAAGAGTTTCGAAATGTTGGAGAAATATATTAAACCACATAAGCATATCAATGCCTACTTCAAGGTAATTCCTAAAGCTTAATTCAATGTCAATGAGTAATTTAAAGATCAAAGATTTATGAATTGAACGACGGTTGCAGAAAATCGAGGTCAAATTTTAAAATACTTATTAAAATCAAAAGAAAATTCCTATTTGAAGCATTTACAAGAAAGTGGATTGTTTATTCTAAACGTTTTACAATCTAAGTCCCTAGCAGTTATACTCCTCAAATAAGAGACATGTTCTTTTCATAAATACCAGTAAATTTACATAACAACCCGCAAAAAAAGAAAAACAAAACAAAACCAAACCAAAAAAATAAAAATAAACAAATAAACGATTTAGATCAACATTACATATATTTCTTACAATGTACTATCATTTCTATATAAATATATGTTAATACCAGCCGTAATACTCATGTAGATTTTTAGCTTTTGAGAATTCATCTGGAAATATGCACCCTTAATATAAGGTATACTTGAAAATTCTATACATCCATCCACTTACATGAAAAACATTGCAAGTTGTGACTAACTAACTTTATTTCTTTTCTGATTTTCTCTTTTTGTTTATGTGATACAAGAATGAACAGTAGCTTATAGCCAACCACGTACAAAATTGTGCGCAAGAAATAAATAAAAAAAAAAAAAAACAAAAACAAGTATTTCAAACAATATGTAGGCGAGTAGGTGCTTTACAGTGTTTTACATTAAGATTTTAGTATATTATTCAAATATATGTGCAAGTTGCACAAGAAAAAGAATGGATTGAAGATGAAGAGAATATTTTCAATTGGTGGATGAAATCATGATTCATGAATAGCGGTAATTAAAATATGTGGATATGGTTTCTGAATAGTTACGTCATGACTTTATCATATTTCATTTTTATCTTTTACTAAGGGTTCTTTCCTATCTTTATATATCAAGCGGAATGCCTCAGCCACATATGTTTTAGTTTTTCTTCCTTTGTATGAATATTTGGTATGGTTAGTTTTATTTAAAATAATAGCTTGTCCATGATTTCATATTGAACATATTAACGCTGAATGATATACGAAAACAATAAATAATATCAGGCAATATTTAATTTTTCTTTTTTTTTTGTTTA
This sequence comes from Catotricha subobsoleta, assembly GCA_011634745.2. NCBI lineage: Eukaryota > Metazoa > Arthropoda > Insecta > Diptera > Cecidomyiidae > Catotricha > Catotricha subobsoleta. Next base: position 7,593 of record JAABKK020039774.1, on the reverse strand, counting down.
ATTATAGAAAACTGGTGCGGACACAGATATAATATTTGAGGATATTCCAGAACACAATAAACAATTAAATATAGTTAGTAAACGTAGTATAAGTGAAGTTAATGTTCCTGAGAAAGATGTCCAAGACATGCTTAGTGATAATAGCCAAAAAGATCATTGGTTATGGGGAAGTGTAAAAAGAATAAAACGAACCATTGATAAATTGTTAGGATCTGAAAATCCAAGTAATGCTGGTCATAATATAAATAATCAGCATCATCATGTAAAAGAAACTGAAGATCATAAGCTTCACAAAAAACAAACTGATCAACATTATAAGCAACACAAGAATAAAAAACATCAAAATCTTAGGCGCAGAACAGAAAATGAAAAGCATTTATCGAACAATAAACGAGGCAATAAATTGAAAAAATTAGCTGCCAAACATCCGCTGATCGAAAGACCAAAACGAGATTATGAGCATCCAGAAAACAATAAAAATATTGAAGATGAACAGTATGACCCTAATGACAATTTAGAAGATATTGAAGATGACAATGAAGGTGAAGATGATGATGAGGGAAATGAGTCATCAGGAGAGCAAGTATATGAAATCGAGCCAAGTTCTAAAGAAGAAAAATATTGTAAGTTTATTTTGACTTATTTTTGTCTTTTTTATTACGATAGCCTAATTTTCAAAAATTAAAAAATTAATAATATTGAAAAAAAAAACAAAAAATACTTTTAGTCCGACTTAAATTTACTCTATTGGATATATGGAATCCAAACTATGAAAATACGGATAGTGAAGAATTTCGAAATACATCAAGAAGCATTTCCGAAGCCGTTGAAGAAATATATGCTACAAATAAAAACGATGTAGACAACAAAATAATGGCCCATGTTGTTCAAATTAGGTGAGTATGACTTACAAGCAAAAGCTTTTTAATATTTATCAAAGACACACTATTGTCGATATTAATGTCGATTATATATTTATTCAGAATACAAACCACTAAAATATTTATTATTTATGTTACAGCCAAGATCCTCACGATATTTTTAAACTCAAAGTCATTGTTGATTTAACATCGGACAAAAGAATAAGTGGTTCTAGTTTAAATAAAATATATGAACAATTCATTGATGAAAATAGTAGAATCGGAGACTGGACTGTGAAAAAAGATGATTTTTATAAATTAATTATATTACAAGGTAAGTTTATACCTAGAGATTAGACTACATCCATTTCTATTACAAGTGGAGTCGCCTATGGGTTTTCTAAATTTAATTTATAATGTGGTGCTATTATTTTTATTTTTATGATTTTCTTTTTCCACGATTTTACTTAAGTACTTTTACATATTTATTTCATGAACTTATTTATTGCACTTATAATTTATTTAATAAACATTGAAACATTTATAAAATAATTCCACGTGATCGAAAAATTAAAGGAAGAGCAGATGAAGAAGAAAGATGGCTGAGAGAATATGATCATACAACGGAACAACATCAACATAAACACCATGGACACCATGAACATCATGAGCATCATGACCATCATGATGATTTTGGAAATAGTTTAGGTGGTCCAGATGATGGATTGGGGCATGATGAAGACGACGAAGATGAAGAATACTATGATAAATTTTGTGAAGATTTTGAATTTGAATGTCAATTTGATCATAAATGTATACCACTGGAACAGCTTTGTAATGGAATTCAAAATTGTGATGATGGCACTGATGAAACTGGTTGTGCAAAAACACCGAATATTGCATATACCAATAAAACTGATACTGGAGGCACCACAACACCGCACAGTGTTACTGAAGGTGAAGAGATGTGTGTGACAGTGGCATGCATGGGTGTTAGCATATTCAATTTCTAACAGTATTTTTCTTTATACTCTCTCTTTTCGTTCCCTCGCTCTTGTTTTCTTGTTTTCCTTTTTCATTTCCATATAACACCAAGCTTTAATCAGTATGTTAACAATAAACCGCAACATATTAATTCTACTTTAATCTAAATTAAAACCTATCTATTAATATTATTTGTAACTAATTCAGTAGTTTTTTTTTTTAATTTGAATTATGATTTGATAATTTAATTTAATTTATTATTATTTTAATTTTTAAAATAAAAGGAAGAACAGATTCTTATGATGAATATCTAAGAGAGCAGGACCTCGAAATACAGGAACGGCAAAGACAAGAACATGAAAGACAGGAACGTGAAAGAAAGGAACAAGAAAAAGAGGAACATGAAAGGCTAGAACATGAAAAGCAAGAACATGAAAGACAGGAACATGAAAGCCAGGATCACGAAAAACAAGAGCAAGAAAGACAGGAACATGAAAGACATGAATATGCAAGACGGGAATACGAAAGGCGAGAACACGAAAGGCAAGAACTTGAGAGGAAGGAACAGGAAAGGCAAGAACATGAAAGACATATTGATTCAACAGATCATCCATCAATAAATAACAATTTTGAAGGATCTTCAGATAATGAAATTCCTTATTCGGCGTCTACTCCGTCTTATAATGACGGAGAATATGAGTATAATGGAAATGAAGAAGATGAAGAGTATACTACTAAAATTGTAGAAACAGTTGAAATTCGGGAACATCATCATCACCATCATCATCGTCATTCTACTCAACGCCCTATTATAGACGAAGAAGATGAAGAAATTGAATACGAGGAAGATAATTACAATGAAACAATTCATTCTGGAAATCATCAAGGCTCATTAGATAATTACAATGATACAATTTATTCTGAAAATCAACAAGGATCGTCAGGTAGTGAGAATACAATTAATTCTGGAAATCATCAAGGTTCATCAGATAATTACAATGATACAATTTATTCTGAAAATCAACAAGGATCATCAGGTAGTGAGAATACATATCATTCTGGAAATCATCAAGGATCATCAGGTAGTGAGAATACAATTCATTCTGGGAATCATCAAGGATCATCAGGTAATGAGGATACAATTTATTCTGAAAACCATCAAGGATCATCAAGTAATGAGGATACAACTCATTCTGGAAATCATCAAGGATCATTAGATAATGAGGTTCACTCAAGTCATGAGCAGGGGACAACCGAAATTCCACCATATGATTTTTTTAATCAATCAGCATCAGAAATTAAATGTCGAGCTGATGATATGATTAGTTGTCTTTATAACCCACACGTTAAAATTTGTGCAGTTCAACTTTGTGATGGCTTTCCCGACTGCCCGTACGGTGAAGATGAAGATAAAGAGAATTGTGAAAGAACTGGTAGATATTTTTTTTTGCCCTTTTATTATTTGATTGTTTTAGTTATATTAATTTAATTATCGGAAAATTGTTTTACGATTAGAAATCTTTTGAAAATCATTGTTGTTGCGCGGTTTGTCAATATAATTAAACATAAAATTTATATTTTTCAGAATGTGAAACTAATGAATTTTCATGTGACATCGATCGTTGTATACCACTTTCTAGCCGTTGTGATAAAAAAGTTGATTGTTCAGATAGCAGTGACGAACAAAATTGTCCACCAGATTCTCAAGGTTAGTTTCTTATAATAATAAATTTAATTTTAATTAAAAGATTTATAAATATCTTTCATCAAAAGAGTGAAGGAATACAAACAAATAATAATCGATTAAAAATGATTGGATCATATCTTAATTTATACTTACTTAATATTTATATTATATCTATTTCAAAATATGGTATCACGCTTCGATTGTCCATCAGTATATTAAAGAGGCTGCGTGCAAAAATGTAATGAAGACTTTAAACAGATGGCTTTCATTGAGTTTATATCTATAATAGATTTAACATTTAATATACTTCAAGACAAAAAAGTGATACTTTTTTTCATTTATTTGTAAGTAACTTATGCAAAGGAAATGATGTAATCGTTCATCGCATGAGAATAAATTGACCTTTTAACTCGACTTTAAATAATCAGAAACAAAAAAGAACAAACTGTGTTGCTGTCGTAAACTAAATACAACATTATGTTATTATTAATAATACAACAAAAAATGAAGAAGAAAATTCTTATGGTACGCCTTCAAAAAGTCATGCTGCGACCTTAATGCAAACGGGGGGTATTTACATGAGTGAAGAGTACATAAATAAGTACAATGTACATACTGTAAAAAAAAAAAAAACATTGCAAATACTAGATAATAAGAACGTCCAAAACGAGTATCATGATCTATAGTATGTCTGTATAATTTGGTGTTAATACGATACTCCAGCGTTGTTCATAAAATAATATGCTTCCCTTCCATGTTTGTAATAAACAGGCAAACGACACAAGTGTAAAATTTAAAATCGTATATATTATACAGCAATGGTACAAAAGCTTTTATATTTCAAAGTAAATGAAAAAGCTCAGATGAGATAAAAATTATTTATCTAATACATTTTTGCATTTTGTCAAATTGCGATTTACGGTTTACATAAAATCTTTAGAATATATTTATTCCTTGGGTCAATAAAAAATTTAAATGAACTCGTCAACTTGCTCTTGGTCAACAAGACAGAAAAGAATAATCTAAGTGAATCGCATTATTTTTAAGTTTGGTTTTTTTGGTGACCCGGTTTAATACCAGCTTTTAAATATATTATTCGAAAATACTTTTCAGTACAAAAAATATTTGAGGTTATTACGAAAGTGTCTCTTTCACGTCTTCAAATACGATCGAGATTCTATTGAACTTATTACTTAGACGTTATTTATAAAGTCAAGTAATTTTTTTATTTCATTCGACTAAAAAACGATTTTTCAAAGTAGGAAACCATCAGACTACCAACAACTACTACTACCCCACTAAAATATGATTTCAAGACATAAATAAAGATAATTGAAATTTATTGAACAATTATTTGCATATAATTTCCATCGCTTCATTGTGCATATTATTACAAAAACATCTAATACATCTGTAATATAGAAGACGCACCAAGGAGAACTTATAATTTTCATAAATTTCTCATAACTATACTTATAAGTTACCTACTCACTAGCCTACCTACCCTTGAGGAATGCTTGGGCACAATGAAACGATGTATATTTATGAAGAATATATAAATAGCGATGCAACTTAATTTTTCCTTGTGCACCATAAGCGACGTCATTTTATGTGCTAGCAAATTATTTTAGTGCTTGCAACTTTTCTATTAATTTTAGTTATGGTTGTTGTTGCTGTTTGCTTTTCATTCTTGTAAATTTAATCAAGTGAACCAAATACTGACGTAAAAATAGGGGGTGGTTTAGGGTGTTAATATGTTTGTGTGTGTACAGTATATGCTGTTTAAACTCTACAAGCAACTGTAAATAAACGCCGTGTTTTTTTTTTTTTTTTTTTAAAAATACGGTTTTGTAATATGCAGATTCTGAACACTAAAAATCCCTTGACAATTATGGTGCTTTGTAATTTAACTCTACTTCTTTTTCGTATTCTCAAAGACTGAATTGATGCGTTCATATTCTATTTTTTTTTTTGTTCTTTTATGAATCTGTCTGCGTTCTTATGTTTAGCATATACAGTGGAAGTCGACACTTCAAAAAAAATATGAGATTATTTGTTGAATTTGCTGGATGTAGGATTTTATTTATGATCGTATTGGAAAAGAACCAAAACTATTAAATTCGTTTACCTGTATTTAATCTAAAATAGACTTAATTAAAAAAAAACTTTGTTTGAATTACATTTTTGATTTTACATTTTATTTATTTCGAATGTCCATTTGTTAATTTCAAATCAAAAAATCGTTTGTTCTTTTTATCTGTTATCCTTTTTGTAATCTTATTATTTTTATTTATTTTGCATACAAGAGAAGGGAAAGTAAACCCGACATGAAATTTCCATGAATGACAAATAAAAACCCCACAATAATATTTATATGACGATTCAAAAAAAAAAAAGAAGAAAATTAAATTAAATTATTTTTCATATATTCAGAAAATAAGCATTTACTGACATTCCATGATAAATCCGCAACCCACTCATAATCATTTTCATAAACCTTCCGCGTTTTGTGTTTAGGACATTATAATAAATATAATATACAAAACATCCCATTCAACAGCATAAAAACACGAAAAAAAACAAAAACAAAATTAAAAATAAAAACAATACCCCACCTCCACACACATGTTCCAAATACATTGGACTGTGTCGAATTGTTAGATACAAAATGAAATAATTAAAACTGCAAATAGTGGAGAGAAGACTCTAATTGTCTGTATGGCAAAAACAGCTTTTTGTTTTATTGTTGGGTAAAGGATAAACACAAAATATATTATTTTGAGGTTTTCATATTTTCCTTTTTCCACACGCTCTTGCATAATTATGCATACATGCAATACAAGGAAAATTGAATTTAAGCTAAAAAGATGGAAATTGCACAATATTTTCGAGTTCGAGTTTTTGCTATTAAATTTTCATACCTTATAATATAAAGCCCAATGCCATCCATATTTGCTGATTTTAAATTATGTTACAAATATCTAAGGCACCTATAGAGATATGCACAGCGCATACAATATATATAAATGAATATACATATGTATAATATAACAACGATATATAATTTTTTTTTAACAGCAAAAATGCATAAAGATGTTGTGTTGATTATATGGGCACACAGGCGCACATACAATATTAATATGTATATTGTATATACTCGTAATGATAGAATGAATCGCTGGTTTATTTCGATGAATTAAATCATTTTGGTTCTCGTTTTTTTTGTATTGCTTCGAATAATAATAAGTTATGACTGAATTTGAAAGATGTTTTCAATTAATATTTTTAAATTGTTTTTCTTTTTTTTATGTTTTATAACATTAGAATTTGCTTTTATCAGAATTTAAAGTGGTTATAACTTATAAGAATCATTGCCAAACTGTCTCTCAAAATAATTACTGGTTTTCAAAATTAATAATAAGTTGATCCACGTTTGAAGACGGCTAAATTGTATTTAGGAATGATTTTTAGTCAAAAATGATGAGTTGAGAAACAGTGTTTTAATTATAACCATGATCGTGAACTAGAGCTAATTATGATTTTGATTTATACTTTTAAAAATATGTACTTACGATGAAATGTTTTCACAATTAATCACATATTATAAAATTAAGTTTTCGGGCTCATATATATTACATATTATATATAATAGTTGGTCCATAATGTCTATCTATACATTAACCAAATATTATTATAATGCACTTGTAGGTCGTCATGTTTGAAATATTAGAACTTGCTTATTTTCGGCAATCTTTTATAGTATTTATGAATTTAAGGTGAATTGTTTGAAACCTCAAAAATGCATGAATTTGAATATGAACAAAATTTAGTAAAAATAAAAAAAAATGCTACTACAATATTTAATTTAATACCATCTTATATATATTCCCCTAACTGCTGCTCAGTACGTATGTGATCGTCGGTACTGCGCATGCCCAGAAAAAAACCAATAATAGCCTACTTTGATATTTTCAGTGCGCGAAAGAAACCGAAAAAAATAGCAGCCTACTTTGATATTTTCAATTTAGAATAAGTATTTTTGTGAAAAGTAAAAACTAAGCC
>JAABKK020039763.1:0-13504 GCA_011634745.2 Catotricha subobsoleta | reverse complement strand
CCGGAAAATGAAAATTTTCAATTGCACTATACTTTTTAGACATTTTTAAGCATTTTTAAAGTAAGTGGTCACTTTAGGGAGAATTAACTGTATAATATATACTCGTACCTATAATACATTTTTTCTTTTGCTCACTTTCTTTCGACTTTTTATTGAGGATTGACCCGCCCCTGGGATCAGAATCGAAATTGTAACAAACAAAACTACATAGCTGTTGGTCTTGATGTGTTTTGGTTTTCAGTTTGAAAGAAAAAAAGCGGTTTTTGATTTCCATCAAATAATCAGGTTTTGGTTCAATCCACACGTATTGTAACATAAGTTACGATTTTTTGCGCAGTTGTATTATTATTACGACGTATTACGATTATTTTAATATAATGAACAACTACGCTTTACATCACTTTTTAATGAAAACTATATTTTGGATGTGAGATTTAAAAGAAGTAAAACAAAAAATCGTAACTTATATATGTTACACTACGTGTGGAAATGGCCCGATGATCCAAAAGATCCCATGACCAAAACCAATATACATATATATTGATGTGGATTCAATTCCAACGGTGGGTGGGTCAATCACTATAAAATCCGTCGCCACTCAGTCCTGTGAAAAATCTATACATGAACATGACACGCATAATTAACGAGAAAAACACGAGTAAAACGAGAATTAATTGGAAAATAAAATAATGCTGGGGATTATTATTTTTCTTTGTTGATGAAAATTAATACTGGCAAAAATGAAGTTCTGTACCAATCGAATTGGTAGCTTGTTTTTTTTTTTTTTTTAATTGTCATTTACAAATTTGAAATGGTTATTTAGTCAATCAAAACAAAAAGTTTCAATGAAGTGATAGCATGCATGTCCAGCTAGCAATTTCCAGCTAAATAAAAATATTTTATTTAATCTCCAACATAAAAGAAAGTAGTTTTATAAATGAAATAAAATAATTCTTGTTAATCACTTTTTTTTTCATTTTTTTTTTTGTCTACATTTCTATTCTAAATTTATTTTGTTAAATTGTTTGCCGTATAGAATTTCTATATAATTAATTTTTCCTTTCCTTTCAAACAATAGAAAGAAACAATTAATATAAATATTTTTTTTTTTTTTTTGTTAAAACTTTTCCGTTCTTTATAAATGCCATTTTCGACTATACACGACAATTGTACTCAATTTGAAAATCTCAAATTACTTATGACATTAACTTACTTATCGTGTTTGTAATGAAATGAGTTATGTGTGGTGTGTGTTAAACATGAATGATAATCTAATGGAAAAATTATATATATGAGGATATATGGAAAATGTAATTGTATTAAAGTCTGACATACGATTCCAACAGAATTAAAATCCAAATAAATATACCACGAATTCTACTATAATCTATTACCGCAGATAGATCTAAATTTCATAATCATCGCTTTTCCAAAAAAAAAAAAAAAAAGAAAATAAAAAATATTCGTGGCTTTTTTTTTTTTGTTTTAATTGCATTCCAGATGAACGCCCGCTAAGAACATTTTCATACAAGGCGGAAATAGTGTTGAATAAGCGCATGAAAAACAACAAAATATATTGCTGTTATTGCCACATCCACATTGGATATTTATATATATATGCGGATAAATAACGCGCGATGCTTATATATTTAAATCCAATGTAGTTTTATCAGCTAAAACCAGCCAGAGTACATTTTAAATTCAAAACTCTGAAAATATTGGCGATCATTCTATTAATTACTGATGATGTTGTTGTATATTGGATTAAACCATATAACTTTATTAAATACCATCAGCCAAATGGAAAATATAGAGGATATTATAGAGAGAACCTAGATATAAAATACGTTAAAATATTAGCGATTCATGAAATTTCGTAAGTGTAATTGGATTTACAAATATCGTTCTGGTCGAACTATTTATGCCTATTTGTGTGTATTATTATTTTTAAAATGTTGTGTAGTTGTAGCTTGTAGGTATATTAAATGTTGTTGTTGTTGCTGTTGCTGTTGCTGTTGCTGTTGCTGTTGCTGTTGCTGTTGTTGTTTATCATTAATTAAAAATGTAAAGTAACATATAATTAAAAGAAAAAAAGCACACACACACACATTACATACATACATAACATACTATAGTAATAATTATTTCTTTAGTATTATCTTTTGCTTTTCATCTCATTCAGAATTTGTAAAATTTGTAAATAAGCTCTTTTTCACAAGCAATATAAATGTTTGAGTTATATATTAATGAAAATAAAAGGAAAAAGTTTTGCTTATACACAAAAATTTTCTTCTTTTTTTTTTTTCATTTTTTTCTGCATTTACCAATTCAAAATTATATTTAATTAGCCCAGGGTATGGTGTGTGTATGTTCATGTTGTTAATGTAACCATATCTAACCACAAAGAAATCATATTTAAAATGTATTTTCAATTTTGTAGCTCTATTCATTATATAGGATTTTTGTTCAACTGTGCGGAGATATGTATTTAATATTATACAAAATTTTGTGTATATATAATATAAATATCAAATCATAGCCTTGTGTGTATATTTACCATTTTGTACACACATATCTATGATACCGACCGACCCACCACCAATCATTCTATAATAATAATCTCATAGCATCATCAGTAGCATATTATGGTTATGTTTATACACATTTTCAAAGGAAACCATTTATATACCAAAAACGTATCAAGCATAAAAGTGTGTTTCCTAGCAACATTTTCACTGTTTCACATCATCACCACATCAACATGGGTGCACCTCCATATATGGATATTATAGGTAATAGGTCTGCTAATTAGAGAAAAATCTGGCAAAATGTATTTTCTTTTATGTTTATTTTATATTATTACGAATATATACTTATATGCTTTTATTTTCATTTTTATTCTATCGTTTCTTTTATGTTTATTGTTATATATGTTGGAAAATTATTCTTTCTTAAAACAGCTCATCATAAAATCTAACAGAATACATATATGTGTATCCAAAGCTCTGAACATGCTAGAATTTTAAATATGTTTCGCTTTATGAAAACCTTTTAAAATCAACCTGATTTTGTCGCGCTTTACGGTTAGATTCACATTACGGTAAATAACATTTGAAAATATATGCGCAACATACAGCCATCAGCGATTGGTACACGACTTCATTTTTGTAAGAAAATCAAAACACGTTGTCGAAAAAAGAGGCAATGCCACAAAAAAAAAACAAATTGGATCCCAAGACAAAAAACGTCAGTAGGTATATTTTTGTCAAAAAAAAATGATTGCGTCTTTTGGTATATCATCAAAATCCGTCCCGGCCAATCTTGAGAATCCAGAAGATCCAAAAGAGGGGACTATATCGCCCAAATTTTCCCCAAATTCCAAAAGGTTATAAAAAATATTTGCTAAATAATAATAATACTTGATTTTTTTCAAAATTTGGCCAAATTTCTCAAAAATGGTAGTAAAAAATGTAAGTCGATCGTCATTGCAATGTAAGCAAATGTAGAAGAAAAAATTATTAATATTTCACCAAAAATGTATTTTATTGTTTTGCTGCTGTCGTATTCTCGGTAAATAAAAAGCAGTCTTCAAGAAAAACATTTTTTTTTTTGTATTGTGTTTTTACCAATAAATACTTAGTTGTTTACATATAATTGTTTTTAATTTATATCATTTTCTTAACCGAATTTTGCCTGAATTTCTACCATAAATAAATATGTATAATTCAAAATTAAATATTTCAGAAAATGACTGAATTCTGTTATAACTTTTTTTTGTTACAGGTGAAAATAATTTCTTTCGTTAAGCCCATCTAATATTTAAAATCTAGATAATGTATTTTAAAATAAGGTAAAAGAACGAAAAACTAAATTGAAGAATAAGTAAGTACCTATTTCATATTGAACGTAGAATAATTTCATCGTTTGTATTTTTAATGTGTTTATTTTACTGGATTTATTTTACATAACCGACTTACTCATTGAAAGTAATCAAACAGATATCTATATAGGTTGTATTTATTGTATTCTAATTAGTGTGGATCGATTTTTGGGAATAGCTTAGCCCACTTATTGTATAAATGCAATTATAATAAAAATCACCATTCTTAATTTTCTTGACGCAACGACTACATTTTTTTCTCGGATGGTCAAATTTTTCAGCTGTATTCATATTTCGAAAAATGAGATCGTGTACCAATCCATTGGCAACTTGTTTTTTTTTAAATTTTTATAATAAAAACGTTCAAATACATTATTTGAATTTTATTTCAATATTTTTCTTTATTAAGTTTACAATTTTTTTTTTTTTCAGTTATTGGCTATTCAAAAATGAAATGTATTCGATGTGGCGCATACAACGCAAGAGCTATAACCAAAACCAATGATGTCTACGAAGTTATTTGTATATACATTTTTCTACCATAATTGTGATAAATTTTGTGTTTAAACAAAAATATTTCGAGTTTTTTTTTTTTGCGGTAAGCATAAAATGAATATTTTGAATAAAGTAAAAGAATGTTTTTTTTTTTTTTTTTTAAATCGTTAATGCACTAAACCAAGGAGGATCAAGCTATTTCGAGAAATCATTTCAAAAATAAACTGACTCACCATAATCTATAAGTAAGAAACATTAAGCCAAGTACCGAACGAATAACTTCCATATCAATAGAAAGATTAGCATAATAGAATATATTTCACAAGCCATATAATATAAACAGATAAATAAGTTTCAGTCACGCATAACTGAATTCAAAAGAAATCCGTCACTATAGTAAGTGTGTATTATACAAAAAAAAAAGAAAAAAAAAACGAAGAAAAAAAAACAATTAAACATTAGAATAATTATATATGCGCAAGTAAATACATTTAAACGATTTATGTTTAAGATAAGAGTCAATTTAAGCATTTAATATGCGACATTATTCGCGACATTGTGAACGTTTATGTCTTTTGATAACTTTAGTTGGGCGCACACAAAAAAAACATAAGACTAAGACTAACACTAATTTAGTTTAGTTTAGTTTCGTTTATTTTTTTGTTGTTTTGGAATATTATATGGTCAAAACATGAAGGTCATGGCTCATGACTTTTAATAAGCTTCAGATACCTATATATATATATAGATATAGTGAACCGTATAAATCGCGCGCATTACAACGAGCTCCCTTAACCTCATACCAAATTCTACCATCACCATATTCTCTTATCGCGCAAATTGTATGGTTTCTTTTGTGAAAGCATATATTAACAAATGTTATATATATAGATTATAGAGGGTACATCTATGTATGGTTTATATATGATGCGGTTTGATACTATATTTAAAGCATAATAACATTCTATACTGGCATTCTTTTTTTCTTTTCTTTTTTCATAACGTGCTTAAAATAAATTTTCCTTTTTGGTCGTTGCTGGTAATTCGGTTACGGTCAATGTACGGGTAAATGCATCGCTAGATTTAAAATTGAACCAAAGAAAGGAAACATATATATATACGTATATTAGAATGGATTCCATTGAAATAATAATATAAAAATTTCGTATACATATATAGATAGGTGGATAAATTGTGAGTTTTCACTTTTTGATTATAATTATTTTTTCCTAAGTATATACCATAAAACAGTCAGACTGAGAGTATAAATAATATGTGCGTTAATAAAAGCTTTTTGTTTTTATTTATTTATTATATTTTTTTGCCGTACAGTTCATTACAATGCACAACGACTTATAAAATTATGTTCGTTAGCATATAGACAGACTTCTTTATATTTTTAAATATTTTAGAAGACAAAAAAAAGAAAAGAAAAGATTTTAGAACAAAATAAATGGAAATATTTGCGGTATATGCTTCAGAAAAAAAATGTCGTATCTTGTCTAATATTAAAAGTAATCACTTATTTTAAAACGTCTATTCTTATTTTGCATTATATTTCTACTTCTACTATATTTCAACGGATTAAAATCCCTTCTTTATCCCCATCGTCCGATAAAGATGATCAAATGGTGGTACATATACGATATATATAGTTATATTTCATTTTACCTACGTATTTATATTCTATTATTGTGCATCGACCCAAAATTAAATTAATTTTATCCACTTTTCCTTACATGCTTATCAAGTAGCCACATAACGTATATAGGATAGAATAAGTTTGATGTAAATCTCTTTGAACGCAAATATTACCAAGAATCTACATACATCACTGTTGTATTTTGTAATATACTTATAAGCTATAACCATTGTAATCATTCCGGTACTAGACTCTGTATTATTTTCATCAAGGATAGAATATTCGATGAATTTTCTAAAAATAAAAAAAAAATGGAACGCACATCGAAGTTACTTTACATTAAATCTATATGTGATTGTTTACCAGAGACGGACAATGCTACGAAAATTGTCTAAGTGTAGGTTCTCATGGTTTGTTATTTGATTGTTTTTCGATTGTAATATCATTGTTTCCAGAAAAGCACGAATTCTCTGATTGGCTGACATCTAACTAACAACATCTAACTATAGTTGTATACAATCAAAATACAAGTCATGAACCTACACTAAAAGTCGTGAAATTTTCATATGATCAGACGTATTTATATATTTTAGCCTCCTTTTTTTTTGGTTTTTGTTTGGTTGTAAAGTAGCCAGCCATTTCAGATAATATATAAACGGATCTTTCAAACGCAAGCTTTGTAGTAATTCACGAGAAGGTCGGTCTGAGATGTTTACCGCAATAGAGGCTTAAATCTTAGAGCTGCTACATATCAGAAGTCAGCCATTCCTAGTTCAGTCTGTTTATGCTATAGACATGGAGTCAGTCTGTCCACGTCATCTTTGGATAGTTAATTCTGAATATTCTAAAATTTCATTTTGAACCCAGCACATAGATCCAAATAGCTATAAACTCGTATTCGCTTTAATTTATACAATTTTGTTCATTTTATACTAACATCGACACCTGATGAATACTGTCTTTATTATATACATACATTTTTGATGAAAAAATATTATTTTGATAATTACTTGATAAATTTTTGTTTGTTTGCAAATATTAAAATTTGATAAATAGCGTTTATCAGAATCAACCATTTCAACATAAAAGTAAAACAAAGGAACAATTGATTTAAGCTAAAAAAAAATCAAAAAACAAAAACAAACAAACATAAACGTGAACAGAAATTCAAAGTGGGAATGGAACTAATTTGAAATCCGTGAGAGTCCATATATCAAGACATCCACTCTGCATTTAATTTTCAATTTTATTTATATGAAATAATGAATGACTGGATGATGACATTGTCTCCATTAAGACTACATACTCTAGAGATTACCATAATTTAACAATATAGAACATAATTTTAACAGCATTTTGAAAAATCCGAAGCAAAGACAAATTATATTGTGGCAATTATTTTATTTGCTATTGCTCAATCCAAGCAAATAAAAAAAAAAAATTAAAAAAAAAACTATTGATTTGATAATAAATCAAGTTTCTGTTTACTGCGGTCGATCAGTAAGAAACTAATCTGTCTAAAGATTTTCAGACTTCTATACCCGCCAGAATGACAGAAAAATAAATTTTCCATTGCAAACGAAATTTAACAAATATGTATCGAATTTAAAACAGCTGCGTCCTTTCCTCTTAAATCTTATAAAAAGAATAAAAAAAAAAGAAAAAAAGAAAAAAAGGAATCAATGTATATTAAATGGAAACTCTATTCAATTTGATATTGAATTGACTACTATTCTATTCATCGTTTTTAGAATACTCTAAGAGTAATACATTGTAGGAATCCGAAAATGGTATGTAGACACACTGTTACATACATATAACTGCATATTATACGAGTACATGTATATATATATGAATGTTACAAATTTTAAAATTGATAGATTTTTCAAACTATTTGCAATGCACTCAATTCCTTCACCAAAAAAAAGAAAAGAAAAACTAAATCACATTTATAGTACCCAGAGATAGTTAGACTCATATACATATTGAGTAGGTATTTATATGAATAAGTGAATTCATTATATGAACTTGCATTTTTAGTTCAAAATTCATAAATGAATCATAAATTTTATCGAAAAAAAAATAAATATATTTTTATTATTTACTTTTGCCGAAAAAAAAAAATCAAAATTACATCAATTTAAAATTTAAAATAACTTTTTGATTTATATGGAAATGATTGGGAAGTACACAATTATTATTACCATTTGATGATGCGGTAATATTTCAAATAAATATATGAATACTATATATCAAAAAAAAAAAAAAAATTGTATTGCCTATAATATTTTATTGGTTTTTTCGCAGTATTGCATTCTCATAATCAAATATAAATACAAAAACTCTAAAAGTAATTTGCAAATAAATTATATATCAATATACTTTTTGGTACACACACACACAGACACACACAGTTTATATAAAATTATATATATATTATAACGAAATTATTGGAATAATAAATATTTTTGCATTTCGTATATATTTCATATATATATAATTTTAATAATGTTCTTGTTCGGTAATTGGTACCACAAAATATAAAATAACAATGCACTACTCACTATATGTGCACCAAATATTATTGTTGCTACTAAATATTCACTTTTATAATTAAGGTATACCATTTCATACGAAAGTACAATTTGTATATTGTGTACAAGTACATTGTACAATTGTACGTACACGGGAAGCTATACTCTATACATATTCATAATATTTGTCGGTTATTAACTTTCTGAATTTCAAATTTCAATAATATTATGTTATTTAAGCATTTTGTAATCAATATTGGAGTGCGCGCTCATTGCTCTATACTCACTACTGATTTGCTTAATCTTCATAAAAAGCTAATTCTAATAAACTTTGATAAGATGCTTTATACATTTCTATTCTTAGATTTTTATTGCAATTTCATTTAACAAATTGTTAAGAACTATAACTATTCAAGTTCATTATTATTCTAACAAAATTTATTAAAGAGCATTGAGATCTTTATCTTAATGGTTCCAAAAAAAAAAAAAAAACGTTTGGGAGCCTATGAATAGTTCCTGTTCCTCAGGAATTCCTGAAGAATTTCCCAAATGAAATGGGCCATAAAGTACTACGTACGTAGGAAGTACTGCTGGAGCACCTTAGAAATGATTTTGACTTTGAATATTTCTGAGCAAAGGCTTAAAATAATAACTTTCCTTTTAGTAATGCCTATAGGAACTAGAGGTCTGCACGGACACATTTTTTGGTATCAGACACGGACATAGATTTTTTATCCGTGCAGACCTCTACTAGGAACTGGAAAAAATAATTTGATGGTGCTTACGCGAAGATAATTCTTGATAACAAATAAAAATAGGAACGTATTTAAAATGTTCAGTAAATTATTCAATATGTTCAGTAAATAATCCCAATGTTCGGTAAATTATTCAATATGTTCAGTAACTCAATAATCCGAATTACTCTGGATTGGGATATTTTCACAAAGAGAGAATGATAGAGTTTATAAATGAGGAATATAACGAAGAGAGCCCCGCACTTATCCCCCATGGGGCCCTAGCGGGGCGGGAAAAAAATTATTCAACAAAATGTATCTTTTTCTACCGAACATTGAGACAATTTACGGAACATTTGGATTGTTTTCTACCGAACAAAAGGTTTATTTCTTTCTGACAGAATAAATAGTTTCCACACAAAAATATAGTGTAATTTGTAATGTCTATATCTATATCTTATATGGTGGTAGCTGAATTTAGTAGCTTAAAAAAAATATTACCCTTGTATAAGTTGTAAACTGATTAGCACAACATTTTCTGGTTTATATCGTCCTGCATATTCTTATAAAGAAATAATTAAATCTTTATTATAATATATTATGAAAATAATTTAAAAAAAAAAAATATATATAATCACGTAAATCATATATGAAAATACTGAACCGCACACACGAAAAACTGTAATATTTTAGTAATTATATGTCGAAAGTTTTAAAATTAATATTATTCTGTTAAACCAACTCGAAATATTAGATAATGGAAAATGGATGAAAATAACATCAATAACAATGAAAAAGGGTTGATTAATCATTGTGTAGACAGAATAAAGCATGTTTCTCTCTCTATATAGAGTCTATTACCGCACTAACGAAAATAAATTATATAAGTTTTATATCAATCACTAAATATTTTGTAGTACGTGAAGTAGACAGTTTTTGTATATAACGTAACTTGTTACACCCATCAATATTTTAAGCTAGATTTTTTCATTAAAAATTTATAAAATACAATTTTAAATATTCATAAAAGTATATACTTACATTCTGTATATAATATATAATATAAAGTCGTATCATCGTACAACAACTTAATGTTAAAATTATTATTTATTGTACCGAGTATAACAGTCAGTCAGTCAGTCATGTAAAGTCAGTACCTATCTATATGTGTCTTTATAGAAATTCCCTATGCGCAACGCATATACACAATAGTTATAGTTATATATAGTTTCATTTTAAAGAAGATCGAAAGCTTTACCGCGTCGCTTATAGTTTATAGAATAAAACCAAAAACAACAAAAAAAAATCCCTTCATAATGGCAATATAATAGCAATATATATTTACAGAGAGATTACAAAATATTTATATTTTCATAGATGAACTGGTAGTGGGTTGACGAATATAATATGTTTCCTATGATATGTACTTACACTATATATATATATAAGTATATAATATCATTAACGATTGTGTACGTAATCAATCAAAATTATAGTCGCTATACTTGAAATTCTCTATACATACGAGTATATGTGAACGACGTATATTATATACCTACATACCATTACATTGTTAGAAAATAATGGGAAATCAATGTTATTTAGAACATATATAGATATATACCTACTAAATTACATTTACATTAGAATAACAAAGTACAGTTACTTTGTTTCATTTAATGTTTTGCTTATCTTTTCGATTTTACTTCGATTTTATCATAAAAAGAATGAAAAAAATAACAACAAAAAAATCATGAAAAAATATTTTAAAAAAACACAGAAAACAAAAAAAAACAAATAAATAAAAGTATTATTGAATTTATGACGTAAATGGAGAAAATTATATTTTTATAATACACATAATATACTTACAAAAAAAAAAAAAAACAGGTTCTTTCAAAACAATTTGCGTACACGTGTTCTGTCAGTCTATATGTTTTTATAGTGCGCTGCCTTTTCATCCACAAAAAACAAAAAATCGAGGAAAAAAATCGTGCAAGCAGTTCCATTACATCAAATAAAACTATAATATAAATGTATATAAGTTTCGAGTAGGTTATTCATGCGTTAAATTTTTCGATGAGCCCTTTTAAAAACAGATTTACTTCTTTTCAGAGTGTGTGCTGTGTGCCATTCGGTTTCCAACTACTTAAAAATTCAATTTTCTTAAATTCAAAAAGTTACATTTCACATTAAAATTTAAAATGCATATTTTTTAAATAAAACAAAAAAAAAACACACACAATAATTAAATGGATTCTATTCCACCTGCTACCTTAATTGCCATACCTTATGCCTTATGTGGCAAACGTAAAAAGTATAAAAAAAAAATAAAAAAAATAGGGTTTCTTTTTGCTTTATTAAAATAAATAATTGTTCTTTTATAGTTGATTTATAAAAATTAGGGTGCGACAAACTCAATCCACCCGAAAAAAAAAAAATCATTGGGAAAAATGTATTAGCGGTAAGTAAGCGGTACTCTTTTATAATTTTAATTGGAAAATAATTAAATGATCACAATCAATATTTATGAAAAATAAAAAAAAAAAAATAGAAAAAATAGAAAAAACAGGTAGATTATTATATCCACAATATTCGAAGGCAACTAAACTATACACACACCGTTTTCAATTCATATTATAATATCTATTTCGTACTCACATTAAATCGAACATATAATTTCCATATTGATGTCTATAATGTATAATGAATGTATTGTGCATATATATCTAGTTAGTAACATCAATATAATAAATGTAATATATTGGGTACGTACACGTAAAATGACAAATATATATGAATTTTTCGAAAATTTTTGCTATTATATTATTCAAAAAGCTATTATTTTATGTGACAAGCAACACATGTTTTGTTTGAAAACCATTATTATAATATTTTTCTTTTTTTACTTTTTTACTTTTTTAAATATGTTGTCTAAACAATTTTTTATGTTACTTACATTAATATAGTAATATCTATTAATATGATATAGTTTTTTGAAAAGTTATTGGGGATTGATTGCTTATGTATTTGTGTATAAGCATTTTTTTATTTATTTTTTTTAGTCGTAATTTGTGTGGTAGCTTTTATTTGGAGTCAAAATTCATTAAGAATATAAATTTCCTAATTTCTGTGAATGCAAATCTATAAAATAAGTTCAGTAAAGTCTATTCCAACTAATCTCCGGATTATTTTTTAATTGAATCACTGACAATTAAATAAAAATGGGCTGAAACGAATTTATCTGACCATCTCTATAAATTCCACTGAACCAAATTTATGTAAGGGGTATTAATACGGACACACTAGAGGGTTAACCTCGTATAGGATTAACAAATTAAGTGGCCGCCAATGAGAACAGTGCATCCATACGTGCACACCGGGGGAGGGGAGTTGCTACTCAAGAATTTGAAGAAAATAGTATCTTTTTTCACTTTTCCAAAATACGATTTGCACACAGCGCGGTTTTTGAAAACTGAAGATCGTTTTTTTTTGCTCGAACTTTATTTTGAGGTCGTTTTGCAATCGTCGATGAAAAAAAAAATAAAATTACCCTATCTTAATTTTTTAAATCTACCCCTCCCTGAAATCAAAAATCTATGGATGCATCGCACAGAAAAATCATCCAATACCGACTCCCTCCAATGTTGCCCCCTCCGATACCACCATAAAAAGTTTTATATACGAGGATAACCCTCTCGTGTATCCGTAGCACTGTATGAAATAAAACCCATACAGTGGAAATATGTATAAAAATAAAATAAAATCATTGTTGCGCATCGGACATCGTCCGTCTCGTTCAAACACATGCGTTCTTATTCGCATTGCCTGTTTCATTCACGCACATGGACCTCTATTAAAAATCGTTTCTGCGCATCTGTCAAAATTTTGGTGTATTTAACTAATAGGCGTGTTCGATTTGTAATCCGAGTTTAGTTTGGATAACTTTTGACAGTTTAAAAGTTATCTTTTTGAGTCAAAGTTATCGATCTCATTGAGGGCCATTTTATCAATCACGGTTTACCTTAAACTGAGTTTAACTTTAAACGGCCAACATCGGGCGTTTAAGTTAAACTCAGTTTAAGCAATGTTTTGTATGATAAAACCTAGTTTAACTATGATTGAAAAAATGACCTAAAATCATAGTCTCTATATAAAAGATAGTTGAGACAATAGCGTACTCACCATTTCTCAAAACGGTCATGCAACCTCAAAAAAA
>JAABKK020039741.1:0-13508 GCA_011634745.2 Catotricha subobsoleta | reverse complement strand
ACTATGTATTACTTTTCCGTAATACATGGTAATACACGGTAATACACGATACACGGTAATACTCGGTATTACATGAGAAATACATGGTAATACACGGTAATACACAGTAATACATGAGTAATATACGGTAGTCACGGGTAATACTTGGTAATACACGGTAATACAAGCTAATACACATAAAAACAAGCTACCAACTAAATAAGTACAGATCTTCATTTTTGCGAGTATAAGCTTGCCATAGATATACACAAGCGTTCGTATGGCGCACCAGGTGCACATCCGCGACACCTGAGCCTCGGCGTTTGCCGCACAGTTCATACAAATGTGTCGTGAGTGTGTTCCTTTGGCGCACTGTGCACGTAGGTACACAGTAGATACACATTAGATGCGCATTTTTAAATAATGTTTGCCGGGTATAGATATAGACAATATGATATTGACATTGGTGAATAGGTAAATATGATTTTTTCTTTTTGTTTTATAAAAATTAGGGATGTTTAACTTGGGAAAATATAGAAATTTCAGAAATTTCAGTATTGTGTATATATATCAAGCACGTATATATAACGTTATAACTTTTTTTTTGCTTGTCAACAAACTTTTTTCTGGTTGAATAATGTTTTCAATTACAATTTACAATTCGCGAAATTAGTAGAATTTAAAATGAGACATATTTCTGTAATTGTAAATTATATAAATTGTCAATTGAAAGTTTCAATAGTTGTGTTCTTTGTAGGTTCTGATGAAGAATTAAAAAAAAAATTATATTAAAAATAAGTACAAATGTACACTAAGTATTATAATAAATTATGTATGATTCATAATAAACTTTAATTTAAATGAATATTACTCACCAGTTGCTGTAGTTGTAATTCGTTCTGTAGTGTTTGTTTTTGTAGTTGCTTCAGTTAAATGTGCTCTTGTGGCAATATCTGACATTGTTGATGTTGTTGTTGTTTTTGTTATTCTTGTTGTTGTTTTCGTTTTCGTTGCTGAAATTTTTGCTGTTGTTGTGTTGGTTATATGTGTAGTTGTTGTTACTGTTTCAGATGTGGTTGTGGTATTTGTAGACTCTGATGAAGAATTGCAAAATAATTATATGAAAAACAAAAATTGGGCAAACTGTAATTCAATGCTAGTCGTGCGCGGTGGGTATTTTATACAATTATACATATTTGTATGTAACTTTATTTGATATAATTTCAATTTGAGCATTGTCCTTAGAATTACGTAGAATTAAACCTTTATAAACATATATGTTTTGTATTGTGCTGTTGTGGCTATTGGAATTTATGGAAGGTTATTAGATTATCAAAATAAAATTGAAATTGAAAACATACAATTTTATTTATATTAGAATTGTCCATAATTTATACGATCACATATTTCTGAAGATACAAATCGGCTACTCAAGTTTTTAAATAGAATAATTTTGGCAATGTAAAGTTAGCTTCTAAAGCTCCAGTCCCTAAAGCTCGTGTCGTGAGTGCGTTAAAAGTAAAAGTCCCGCGTTCTATTAAGAGCTTTGGTGTGTTCAGAGCTTTTGTTTAGGACGACAAGAGCCATCGATTGGTGGTGGGTAGTGGGGGGGTGGGGTATTTTGGAATATTTTTTACGTCGAAATCTTTCGTGAAACAGAAATTCGATTATAGGGAATTGTAAGACACTCCTCAGAGAAGCTCCACTAATTTTCACCGTAACGTTTATGAGAAAATGGTAAAACCATTTCCCCACGTACAGAATAATATGAAATATATAATGGTTTTTCTTTTTTCTCATAAACATTACGGTGACAATTTCTAAGAAAATTAAACAGTTTTCATGGAAAATAGCTTTTTTGAAAGTTCTTACTAAGTGTAAATGACATTTTTTACTTCATTTTTGAGAAATATGGAAAATTTCGAAAAAAATCAAGTATTGGTTTGAGATTTTTTTTTTTTTTTACCACTTTTTTATTTTTTGTTTTTCTCCGATGCATGTGGACGGATTTTTATGGTGAATATACCAAAAGACGCAGAATTTTTTTTCTTCAAAAAAAAAAATTTTTTTTTTTGAACTGTTTCGTTTTTGGATCGTGGCACCCAATTTTCTTTTTTTACATATTGAGTTGGAACTCGGGTGTGGCCGGACGGATTTTGAAGGTCAATATAACAAAAGACGCAGAATTAAATTTCAGTGAAAATATATGTACTGGCTAATTTTTTTGAACCTGGGAACATCGAAATTTTTAAATTTTTTTTTTTTAACTTCTTACATAAATGAAGTCGTGTACCAATTAATTGGCAGCTTGTTTTTAAATATATTGACCGATGGTATGAAAAATAAGTGTAAAAATGAGAAAGACAACAGAAATTGTTTTATTTCCCAATTTAAAATAAAAGAATTCTATAATTGTTATATAACGCGAAGCTCAAAGATATAAATATCTTGATATACTTTACTTATTTGTTTTGATAGCATTGCGAGATAGTTTTATACAAATAAATACAAATAAATAATGTAAACGGAAATGAAAGACGTCGAATTACATGTTATTAACGATAAATATGATAAATGCAAGATATTCTATTAATACTTCGGATTATATTTTAATTATTGAAATATGAACAAAATTATATAAAACAAGAAAACTAAATATTTTATTTTTAATTATGACGACAAGTTTTATTCGAATTTCATGAGCCAATTCCATTTGTTTTATTATTATTTGGTTCATTTATCATATTACTAATTATAGGTAGAATATTTCTATGGTTCCCAGATAACAGAGAAATATTATATTTACATAAACCCTAATCTATCTACCAATTAGTAATACTATGCCTTATTTACTTTTGATTCAATACACCACTTTCTAATTCATTCATATATATAAGTATATGCAGAGAAACCTTGCAATTTTAATTAACTCACTTAGAGAAATTATTTTAATATCTACCTACCTATGGTCTATAATATAGATATGACTTATAAATAGTGGTAGAGTGCGGTTTCCATTCACCATGGATATGTGTGATGAATTAATAGAAATCACTTTTTCGATATATAAAAATAAAAAAATCATTAAATGGAATAGCATATTATTTCTTCTTGCAGAAAATCCTTTATTAGATGATTAAATCATTTACCTCCATTTTCATATTATATTATAATATTAATACTATATAATCAAAAGAAAGAAAAAAATGAATTCAAGCAAACCTTCAAATAAAATAATATATACTTGAATTGTGAACATATATAAATATATATAAAAAAAAGAGCAAGAAAATGAAAATGTTCGCTATACATATATAAATATTATTTACCCCTGATATAATTTAACCGCATTTCATGCTGAGAAAAAAGCTTTCGTGGTTAATTATATAGGTTTTAAATTGTCACGACGGATATCTATTATTTTGCGATTTTTTTGATTTATTTTCTATTAGCAATTTCCAATATTAATGGGATTTTACTAAATAACAGCAAGTGTCCTGTTCATCTGTTTATCATTCATTGAATCATTATATATATATAAATATTATATATATATATTCTTGAACACATTCTCGAATTTTATTTATTAACAAATGCGGTAAACGAAAGAAATAACTATAAATCATGTGACCACAATTTATACACACATAACGTAAATAAAGGTAAAGAATAAAGAAAACACAATCAAAATATTGACGAAAACTTAAGGAAAAAATAGATGAAAAAAAAAATCTTTTTTTGTAAATTAAATGTAATATCATAATTTTATTAAAAACATAAAAATCCATTTATAAGTTTATTTTAATTACATTTGAATGCTAAACATTTCGAAGATCGCCGAATTAAAATGGTCTTATTAATAATTCACATTTATTTTATCAAATTTGATTCTTAAAAATAATTAATTGAAAATAAATACATTTTGGTGTTGTTGTGCTATGATATTGATTATTACCCTGGTATAATAATAATTGTGAAATTCTTGCTTGTACTTTATAAATTTATGTTGTAATTCTAACGTATTTCAAATCTCTTTGATAACATTATTGGTTATGACAGAAAATTATATGTGCCATTATTTAGAGTACTAATCACCTAAATTTAATAGCACGTTGTGACGAGATTTAATTCAATTAATTCATTCTGAAATTTTAATCAATTTTGAATAATTTACGTCTAACGAACTGTGACTTATAAAACCGATTGTGGGTAGGTAAACATTTAGGTATATTGAAAATAAATGCTTTAAAGATTTAAAAATTGTTTCGTTAATAGTTCAGTAACTATTTTAAATCGTATCCAGATCCAGTTTCAATGTAGGCACTTAAACTTATTTTTTTTTTTTATTAAAAAGAAAGAAGAAAAAATGAGTTAAATTGAAAAAAAAGCACATACCAACGATGAAGGAAATGTCAATATTAAATCAGTTGCTGTTTGCTGAAGTGAAGTGAATTGAATTGAAATAAATAAAAAAAAAAATGAATGTCTATAAAGTGGATAAAAAGCGGAAATAGAGCAATTTAAAATAATAAAATATTAAATAATAACATAATAAATATGACAATTTGTTCGTTCAGCTATTCCATTCCATTTCACTTCTAACATGAGGAATAAGGTTTTTTTTGTTTATTGCATCCTATTTTATTTTTATATTAATTTTGCAGTCTTCTAGTTTGAGATATGAAGCGTTTAAAAGTTTGGTAAGTTTGGCTTTTTCAGAGTTAGGATATTTTTTTTTAGGCAGAGCTTAGCAAAAAAATCATGGCTCATAAACGGAATCACCTACAGATTTCGTATGGAAATTCTCTTTTTTTCTTGGCCATATATAGGAAAATTGTAGCGCGTAAACCTACAAACCTAAATCGGGAACTTTCAGAAAGATACGAAAAATTATATAATAGTTGCTTTCGTTTTCTTCACTTTAGTAAAAAAAATATATATATATATCAAATCTTTTGTTGTCTTCATTCTTATCAAATTAAGTAAGAGTGAAAGTGACAAAAATTTACTATATTTACTAAAGAAGAAAGCGAATAATGTCGTCGCTCATATTAATTTTAGTCGTAGATACAATTTTTTTTTTTAAATCGATCTGACTCCTAAACACCTGTTTATTAAACAGATACATAACACCATAACAGATTAAACAAGTGAATTATAACATTAGATACCCTATCGTCGTATTTAAAATTACATTTTCGAAAGATAAAATTATAAAAACCATAAAATTATGTATTAAACATGGCAAAGTATATACAAACACATCCTCTATTTAGATGATTAGTGTGGTAGAATAGCATAACAAATATTAACCCATTCGCAAGTGATGTACATTGTTAGGGCGGTAAGCTTAAACTCGTGTAACCCGTTCTTTTGATAAACTTCAACTCGGTTAAACTTAACGAAACCTCAGGTTCCAAAGCATAGGTTTCATGAAACCCATCAAAATAGTAGGGTTTCATGAAACCAAATCTTTGAAACTCGAGGTTTCGTTAAGTTTAACCGAGTTGAAGTTTATCAAAAGATCGGGTTACCCAAAATTAGTGGGTTACACCAGTTGAAGCTTACCGCGCTTAATGTACATCAAAATTAAATCTAATTTAAGCACGAAATATGAATGCTTACAAATTTGAATATTTACAGTTTGTTAAAATATTCTTTCTCCCTTTCATTTAAAATTTATTTTGAAAATACTGGATACATTTTATTTTATTTGCTTTTTTTATGATTTATTTTCCAAATGGCCAAATTAATTCCCGTGCGAAAGGGTTAATATAAGCTATTAAGAAACTGAAGTCTGTAATTCTATAATAATAAAAAAAAACCATGGATAATATTTTCAAAAAACAAAAAAAAAAAAAAACAACGGTGAATAGAAAAATATTGAGAGCTAAACTAATCAATAATTTAAATTTAAAGTCATCCATACCTGGACTGAACTAATATTACCACATAAATAATGAATACTTAATACATTTTAAGCGTATGTATAAACATAAAATAAAAACACAGCACTCACTCATATATCCATCCACATAAAATATGAAATAATTATTTTGTTTGTGTTAGTGTCGTCTAGTTATTATTTTCTATATACATATATGTTTTTTGCTGTAATAGATATTCGTTATCATATGTACATATATGTTAACGCTATTTGTAGATACATATTTATATACAGAGTTTTAATGACATTTTAATAAATTATTATGTACATCAATTTTCTGGATGTACTTTGTATGATATTATATTAAGAGGTATAGAAATAGAATGTTTTTATGATGATAAACACAAAAACATTCATTTATGAAACATAATAAGAAAGTAAAATTTATTTATGGGCACAAGCACATATATTTAAGTATTTGGCATTAGACAAAATAATAAATGATCGAAAAACTGGTTAAATATTTATTTTCAGAAGTACCTACGGTACGGTAAAACTTGTTCAATTTGTTCACCATTGTGAACATCTGTTACATTTGCTTACGTTGCAAAAAAAAGAAAAAATTGCAAATTTGATTGCAAAGAAAAAAAAAAGAAAGAAAGCACATTTGGTTCAAATAAAGTGTCCTTTTTTCTTTACCTTACGTTTTCTTTTCTCCTCGGTTTGTGCACACTGAACGGATATTTGTTGTACCTAACATTTATATTAACATTTTAATATTCTGTGTTCGGCGGTTTGACTGTATTCTATATCTATTCTATTATAACAGCAATTAGTATAAAAGCAAACCTCTGTACTCTAGCTGTACATTTAGTGTCAATAAATTGTAAATCGACTTTTACGCTAGTTATTATAAATTATAATACAATTGGATGGTGCCAGCCAGGCATTATTAATATTTCATCAATATATAAAATACTAATTATTGCTGATAACAATTTAATATCTATAATTCATTTTCATTTTTATACAGAGTTTGATTACAATTCCGTTACATAATCATTTTTTAATTTTCATATGCTAATACTTATAATGACAACGGTAAGTTATATAAATTAAAAAAATTGTTAGGTTTTCAAAATACCTACTTTATAATAAAATTCTTATAATACCTTT
Organism: Catotricha subobsoleta; assembly: GCA_011634745.2. NCBI lineage: Eukaryota > Metazoa > Arthropoda > Insecta > Diptera > Cecidomyiidae > Catotricha > Catotricha subobsoleta. Next base: position 6,466 of record JAABKK020039741.1, on the reverse strand, counting down.
ATTTCATGTGAATCATATTGAAGGGTAGGCACTAGGCATATATATATCTAATAATACACAATATATATAAATATAAATATACTAACTTCCTAATGGATTTGTGTATATTTTGTAGCTAGAACAACATGAAAAAACAATTTTGCATGTTGAGAAAGACGAGAGCAACATTGAAATTTCTGTCGCATGTTGAAATGTTGTATAAATTTGAATTCAAGTGGAAATTGTTTAGTGTGTTATGAGTTTATATGGTTATGCATATTTATATGCATAGAAGTATAAATGAAAACCAGATGAACTTTGAATATAGTTTTAATATAGACGATGGTTTACTAATTAAATGATTTTGAACGTAAAATTGGTTAAACGAAATAATGCAATTCATTATTATATTTAAAATAATTACACATTTTGCTGAATGAGATAAATATATTTATGTTATTCAAATAATATACATCAAATATGACTGTATTAAGTTAAGTATTTAAATAAGCTTATAACTTATTTAACATATTTCAAAATTGAATTGTAATTCGTTTGAATTTTTCAATTGAATTACTTATAACTCACAATTCATTTATCTTCAATCTAATCTCTAATCAAAATCACTTATCAACTTTCAGAAAATTGAATAAAATGATTTATTTCAATAAAAAAAAAAAGAAGAAAAATAAATAAATAAAAATATTATCGTAAAATATTTTCTTTGAAATTTGGTTTTCGATTGTAAATATTTATATTCAAAATAATCTCAATTTTAAAAATATATACACAATAAATTTTCTTTGTTATTTCTTGTTGTTTTTATACAAATCGACAGAAAATAAAGATGAAAATAAAAAACAGAAACAGAAACAGAAACACAGTGCTAAAAATCAATTGGTCCTCTCACCCAGTTACTGATTCAATATTTCACTTCTTCATCTCTTACTCCATTAAGTTGTTTAATGGAGTGCGTGAAGTACATACTTCCCATAAAGGATCTATGGCAATGACTTTTTTATGTACGCAATTTGTATTTATTTTTTATTTGAATCGATGGAAAATATCTCTTTTATTTTTTTTTATTCTTGTGCTGTATGGCAAATATTCTTTTTTTTGTTCTTTTTTTTTTTTTATTCTTGCAACGTAATGTTTAAATACAAGAAAATGTTTTATGGAATTTTTCTCTTCTTGCATTTCTATTCTCGATTCTTTTTATAGACATTTGAATGATATGCAAATGTTCAATGTACGAACACTAAACCTATCTGTGTTTGAAAGTTAAAGAATTTCAAATTTTATTTTAACACTGGATAACACTTAGCGTCAAATATCTTAAAAAACCATCGAGAAAAAAAAATAATAAAAATGTTCGAAATATAAATTTGGTTGCAAAGCCAAAACGGATGCATTTCATATGTAAAGCTTACAACAATTTCAACATGGTAGTCCCGTAAATAGAAAATTGAGAACCGCTAAGAAAATTCTATTGGTTTTTCTTTTATATATTTCTTATTCGCTATAAACTTATTGCGAGGTAATAAAAAAATTGTTTATTAGAAAGATAAACTATAAAAAGTTTCTTCAAAATATGATACAAACTACGATTATGACAAATTACATTTAGAAATAATAATATCCACGAAAATATATAAAAAAAAAAAGAAAATTGTGTAGGTAAGTTGATTTCAGATTAACTACTTTTATTTATGTTTCATATAAATTTATTTATGTACAAAGTACAACGTATAAGAACAACACCTGTAATGAATCAAAGAAAAAAGTAAATGAAACTTTTCTGACACATGAAAAAATGTTGTTTAAGAAGTTTTTTGTTTTTTTTTCTAAAATAGAATGTACAAATATTATATGTTTTTGGGTATTTTATTCTGGCTGACCTAGCATGACAAGATGGAAAATATACAATTTCAACTTTTAACAAGTATCTTATAAAGCCACCCCGATATATATACATATTATATAATATTATGTTAGCTTATCGAAAAAGTAAGCATTGAAGAACATGCGAAATCATCACAGACTATTTCTTTTATTTAACAAGATATAATGGCTTATTTATGTAGATTGTAGATATGTGTGATGAGCCATCGCGTTTAAGTTTAAGTGCCTACCTACATTGTTATATATGAAAGGAAAAAAGTGTATTTGATTATAAAAATGTTTCGAATTTTATAAAATTTAATCTTAACGGTTAGAAGCATTGGAAAGGATGCTGGAAGATAAATCTGAAACCTTAACACAGAATAAATATTTAAAATATGAAAAAATGTAGTGCAGTGTAAGCTTTTGAGAGATTCCCATTTTGTCCTATGTCATTCTAATTATGTTGATGTCAATAGATTGAATGCAAACTGCAAAAATCTATTGTGAACAAAATAAAAATATTGAATCGAATTTTACTGAACAAGAAACTGTGAACCATCAATGTCTAATATTTAAGGATCAATACAATCAACATTTAACGAGCGTTCAATTAAAATAGATTAAAATCTATTCACATATCCGAATAAATTTATATTTTGTCACATAATCGAATCTAATTACTTAATGAATATAAATATTTGTTCACTATTCCATACAATCAAAAATGTTCTAAATTCACCCGCTATCTGTAATGTTTTTTCTATTTTTTTTATTTAATTATTATAAACATATACGTATTTTTGATACGACAAGCTACTGCTGCTAGTTTGAGATGTATGGACCAAAAATCACACAAGAGTTCAGTTAATTCGGAGATTCAAACTCTACACAAAGAGAAATTAAAGAAATGTTAATCTAATTATTTTTTTTTATTTTCAAAGAATGAAACAATAATCTTGAGTAGTAGTTGTTGGTATTCAAATCATCTGAGGTGTTAGTAAAGTAAACACTTAAACAGCATATAAGAGTAAATCCACAATAAAAAAGGACAAAAACATCCACTACCCAACCCTCAAGCTGTAGCATACGTTACAGGTTTAGTTGCACGCCGGGGGTGATATTTACCCCACTGAGATTTAAAATAATTACCGTATGGTCGATTTTACGTAAAAATAGTATCTTTTTGAAGTTTCAGAGAATTACAAAATGGTACCTTTTGAAAAAAGGTTAAGAATCATTCGAAGTTTAATCTTAACCGAAATACCATTATAATTAAAACTTATATTCTCATTAAAAAAAAAAAAATTAATCAGACATTAAAAACGAATGACGTTACCTTGAAAATTATCTAATTTAAAAGTGGATATCTATCATGTAAATGTCTCTCCACTTATGCCCATATAATGTAAAAATATACTGTCAGGATCTCGTATTGAAGTGTGACTATGCAACTACTTAACTTTAAAGGTGCCATAAAATTAAATATTAATATTAAATGAACCATTATAATAAGCTTAGAAAGGCATTTGTATGGTATAATGTGAATGGCTTTTTCTATATAGCGAAAAATTATAATAATAATAAATGATAATATTAATATTATTACGTTTTTGCGTACGGTTTTTCTAGTAGGTATTTATTTAATATCTTTTATAATGTAATAAGCACCTATTTGGCACACAGCTTAATATTCCATAAAAGAAAAAGTTTCTATTTTCATTCTCCGTATATCAAAATTCTATAAAATATTGAATTTTTTTTTTTTATTTACATATTGACTTTTCACATAATATATTTGTTCGTTCGTAAATAGATTTTCAACAGATTTTACTCTAATATAGGCTTCATTTGAGCGCTATTCATTTTCAACCCTTGGATGATGCATAATATGAATGACATCATGCCATTTATTATGTGAACTGTGTACAGTGTACTCACAAAAATTATAACACAAAAAAAAGAAAAAAAAACAGAAAAGAAGAAAAATTCATTTCACTGTTAGTTGAACTTAACTTATAGGTTTGCGTGCAAACCACATTTATTTATTAGTCGACCTAGCTCCATATATATATAAACGAATTGAATTTGTATTTGGTTGTAATATATGAGGCGCACGTCATTATTTATAGAGTGATTAATAAAATAAAATAGTAAATAGTAAATATAATTATTTCGTTCAATCGATATTCTGTTAAAGGCCATTGAATTAAAAATTTATGAAGTTTTCGATTTTGCTTTGTATTTCAACTTTCAGTAGGTACGTTTGTTTCTTATCAGAATAAATAAGCAATCCTTTTACCAGGATTTGTAAATATATTTCTCCATTTATACATATTTTAAGTGATAATGAGTTGTTTTTACATCAAATTTCTAATAATTTTCGAATTTATATTATAATTATTATTTAAATAACATACTTTTTTTAAAAAAAAAAAAAAAAAGAAAAAAAATTGCAAGGTTTTAAAGTCATTACCTGACTGAAATGTATGTTAAAATCCATTTTACATAAAATTAAACGCGATAAATAAACCTGAACTTCTATAATAATTTGCATGTTTTTTTGCTGTTTCTTTTTTTTTATTTATTTTTTGTTGTTTATTATTTTCAAGTACAACCCAATCTGAAATTTTCTTGTCTAAAACTGAAACTTTTTCAAAAGAACAATGGAATAAAATAAACGCTGAGGAAGTATTGAGTGGCCCACAATTACGTGCTCATGATTTTAATATGTTTTATAAATGAAATTTTCAGTTGTTGTTGTTGCTGTGTGCGGGTTTCTTCATCATATATATGTATTTGTATATATATTATTTTTTTCACTCTTTAAACTCAATTTGCTTTATTTTTATAACTTGAGCAACTTATTTTTCATCTTTAAAAAGAAAAAAGTAGAAAAAGTTGAAGTTTTCCGAAATTAAATTTTTATAAAAAGATGAATAAATTAATATTTGTGGAGGGTTAAAAAGAAATCTTCTCTATAGGTAAAAAAAATTATATCTAACAATGAATGGTTTATTTATGCAGCCGGTGTTTATATATACTTAATAAATTATGAAATAAAGAACATCATTTATATTATCTTTATGCGAAATAGGAAATATATACATATATATATAATATATTAATTCGCTTTAGGCTATTTGAAATCACTTATGCTTGTTTTAATGTAAATGATATGAATAGAAGATAAAAACACATTGTGATATTTATAGCATTACGCAATATATTTCAGATAAGATTATATTGGCTTCAGCAGCTATCATTTGGCATTCGTTGTTTTCCATGTTTTTTTTTTTTTTTTGGTGACATACATTTTGAATCAGTTTTTCACATATGTTGAACTTTAATTTATTATTTAGTGTAAAGAAAGAAAAAAAAGAAGCAAACAAACAAAAAAGGTACACATCTGGTTGAAACAGATTGAAATGGTATGAGTTATTTAAAATATTTATCTGCAGATATTTTTTAAAAGCTTTACTAGTTAACTATATTGAGTAAGTAATTTTATTTTGCTCATTCAAACACAGAATATTTGATAAATGTTTTATTGTGTGCGGTAAAAGATTTTCATCGAATGTCTAATAAAATATTTTGTACGTACGATGCGGTTTCATTTGCGTAATATATATACGTTTCGTTTTATGTTATTAAAGCATCAACTACAATGATGTAAGGTTTTGTAAGGATTTTTAATACGGACCCGACTTTTTAACATTTGTCACCTCACCTGGCTACAAGAAATAACAAAAACCAGACACACTGTCGCAAAATGCGATGTCTGTGTTAAAAAAATATTTGCAAGTGTTACAAACCTTACGTCATTGTAGAAAATGCTTATAATTCTTCAATAATGAATTTAAGAAATTTATTGTTTTCTAAAAATACATTTATGACTATGAATATACCTAACAGGCGTAATAGATAGCTTTTGATAATTTTTGTCAGTGCCTGACATTATATTAATATTGTTACTCTGTGACTAGACTATTGTTATTTTAGACATTTTCTATTGAATGTAAAATTTTGAAATAATTATTACGACTTATAATTAACTACAGTAAAACTTCGCTGAGGGAAACCGCCTTTTATAATCCGGTCACAATAAAATCATTAAATTTAGGTGTTTGATTTTGAGAGGTATTAGACAGTAAACAATTCGAGAAATCAAATTCCGCATAGTTTCCAAATTTAATTGAACACCGCATTTCATTTAAAACGATGATTTTCTAAGAAAGAAAATGTAAAACAAAAAGTTTTATCATTTTTAGAATGCCTCGAATCACTTTTGCATTCACCATATACAATACAACAGAATAGAAATATGCCAAGAGCTAAGATAAAATCAAGAATAAGAAAATTCAATTCAAACCAAATAATCAATTAAGGAAAACGAACAATAACTATATACCACTGAAAATAGAATTTTCTGTTTATAATTCAAAATACCGAAAGTAGTTTTCAATTCAATAGATTTGTGAATGGAAAGGCAATTTCTATACCAACGCATCATTATGTCCAACTTAACAAAAACATTTGGAAAAGTAATCACATAATATATAAGAACATTAATATTAATAATTAAGCCCATCCATAATACCAAAAT
>JAABKK020039730.1:0-13511 GCA_011634745.2 Catotricha subobsoleta | reverse complement strand
TTTAAAACGCCACGCCGCCGCCATCTAACCTTATGACGCCGCCGCCGGTAAAACTCGCGCCGGCGCACACGTCTACTCATCAGTCATCGTTCTGAAATTATTGGGAGGTGTCAAATCTCCCCACAAGTCCAAGCCTCCTCACTTTACCCTACTTTCCAAGGTATAAAAAATACGTTTATGTGGTATATTTAGTATACTGAACAAAGTACACTCAAAAGTATAGTTTATAAGGTATGTTAAATATGCCATAGGAAGTAGCTTCTTTATATACCTTACAAAGTATATGTGTTCCATTGTTTGCTTCATAAAGTATATTTTTATATACCATGGAAAGTATACCCTTCCACTAGATATGCAATTTATAAATAATTAAACTGAATTTATAAGTAAATAGAAATGATTGAACTCAGACAAAATTGCTTATTTTAGGTTTTAAATTTACAAATTAATTGGGAAATGTGGTTTTGATCTAATTCTAAATATACTACTTACCTTGGATGTTTAATTGTTTATTCATTCAGCACAAATAAAACCCATCTTTTCGTTAAAGGTACAGTATTAAAAGGAATATCCACCATTAATTACTACCACATAAAGAAAATGGTGGTCATTGCTCTTTTGTATATTCTATTATCTCTATTGTACTTATTAGTTTCATTCAACTGTAGATAATACTGGCGGCAGTTGAATCAACGGTATAATGAAATAAATATTCAAAAGCAATAATCCATTTTGTCGCAAAAAAAAAAAAATATATATTGCATGTAATATTATTGTGTTATTGTGTACACTGCAGTCAATGTTTAATTTTATTTGACTAACTAAATCTATATACTTTTCCATCTATACCGAAAATAATTTATATCTTCTATATAAAATGTTTTCCATTCAAATACACATTCTGAAAAAGGTATTTTCTATTTTATAAAATACCAAAATGCTATATTTGTAAATCTAAAATAATAACAATAATTTTACATTGAATTTTGTTTAAAATTCATTCACATAATCATTCCATCCAGGTTGTATGGGTATCCTCAATTCTATCTACATAATAATATAATAGATAGGGTTTGTTATATATTTATGTTTTGCCATTATGATAACTACATTGATAATGGTTGTATATTCGTATTATTATACCAACGTTTGGGGTATTTTTCTATTTTTATTATTTTCGAAGGTAAAAACTAAACTGGTCTGAGTTTATTTTACGAAAACTTTTTGAATTTGAATCGAGGCACTTAAAAGTGTTACCTACGTTTATATTCATATAAAATTTATAATAACAATAAAAAAGATGTTATTAAATTTTTAAGAAATATATTTTATATTGGTGTGAGTTTAAAAAAAAAAAATACATATACCTTTAAATGAATTATTTATCTTACTAATATTTTCGAAAAAGAAATATTTTCCTATTTATCACAATATACAGTTTTAAGAACAAATGTACTTAAGTGCTTTTAATTAGCAATTGATGATTAAATAAATTTGAAAATACTACCTACCTTTATTATTCTAATATAAAATATGAATATTAATGTCAATTATTACTGGAAAATAATTTTATATTTATTTATTTTACTTTTGATTCTCCTCTGTACTTATGTTTTGTTATTCAATTTTCTGCTTAGAAACCTACGTTAAATTTACTTGCAATAATAATGTTTAAAAAAAAGATGTTTTTTCGGGTATAACCACCCCCAGCGATTGGATGAGCTTTGAAACCCGCGTAAGGGGGTTAAGAAAATAAATATATGCAAGAATTTCTTTTAAGGGGGTGGACTTGTGTGTCAAATTGACACTGTCAATTTTAAGAGGAGTTCGTACGGAATACATTGGATTGTTTTATAGCAATCGGCTCGTAAATTATACTTTAATTTTATTTATTTATAATCAATTCATTTTTTATCATCCATGATTTATTAAGTATGGTATATTTTAACCACAAAAAAAATAATCGGATTTAAGATTAAGATTAAAATGATTTGCTATAAATTGGGTGCGCGAAAGTCAAATCATATTGAATGCTTTTGTCATATTTGTTAACAGGATATAGTGGAGAGGGAAGTTGGAGTCCAAAACACATTTTTTTCGGAACACTCTAATGCATATATCGATTTTAATTTATTAATTTTCCCCTAAGTTTTACACAATCTTTCACATCATTCAAACAAAATTCAATTAATATTATATTGAAATTTATTGTACAAAATGTTTTGCTGAAGTTTCTAATCTATGCAAATTGATTTAAATTTTTATTCCCGTTGGATTTAGTGATTCTCATCGAACGTTGCACCTAATATAAATAATTGTTACTTAGCTACTAATAGCTAATAGTTAGAACTTTATAAAATTGGAGTAATGAAACTTTAAATGTAATAATGATGAATAATTAAATGTTAAAAGCGGATAAATAAAATAAAAATCATGAGTCAGCAAACAAATTATTTTCGTAAGTATAATTTTTCTGAAATAAATGAAAAAAAGTTCTCTCCTGGAAGCAAAATACCAATCGTGTAAAAACATTTCACATTTAATAAACTCAAATAATTTAAAAGAAATTTCAATAAAAATTCATCTAGAAATTGCTGTAAAAAAAAAAACTAACCTGTTGATGGCATCGATAAAATTTCCATTTTCAACATCAGACGACATTTTGCCCATAATTTCTCTAATATTACTTAAGTCCATAAAATGAATAAATAAACGTTTCTTTACTATTATTATTAAATGGAAATAATCGTCCATTACTAACTTTTAGCATAGACATGAAAATGGATTAAACAACGTAACTTTATTAATAAATTAATTGAACAAATCCCACAGAGCTAATGTCTAATAAGGATGGTGACCTGCAATGTATTACATAATATCTTTATTGGCAAAAACTCTAATAATAATTGGATTTCGGATTTATTTCGTATATTAAGAGTTTTATGCTAAGAAAATCTATCAGTTTAAGTAGAAATTTATGATCGAATTGAGGTAGACTGGTTTGCTATAGTCATAAGAGAGAAAGTATTATGAAATAATAATAAAGTAAATTAATATTGTAATTTTGTATTTTATTCTCATTTTATTTCATTTTTTTTTTTTTTATTATGCACAAAATGTATTTAATTTATTAACAAAACAAAAAATATATTTTATCTTGTGCTTTATTTCGAACACTAAACAATCATATATATTATAAATATTAAATAATAATATAATTTTAATTTATTATTCACATGAATATGGGCTCCTCTTTTATGCATACATATTACATAATCGTACATAAATTTAATTTTATCAACATTTATTAATTTATTTTACGTTAATTTTATATTATTATGTTATTTTTTTTATTAAATATTTATAGAATATTTGGTAATAATATTTTTTTTTTATTTTGTTTTGTAACATTATTATTAATATTTTAAGTAAGTAAATGTATTTAATAAATTTTATGAAAATTAAAATTGAAGTCTAGAGTACGGACTGATTATATATTTTTTTTTCTCTTCTTTTTACTTTATTTTTTTTTTTTTGATTAGACTTAATTACTTTTTAGTTTTAGTTTTAGTTTTTTTTTTTCTAGGGTAACGTTTATTAAATATTTCCAAATACCTAAAATAGTAGACAATTTGAGTAATTATGTATAGATTTCTTTTATTCTATATTTTGTAAGACTAAAAGTTATATAAAGATTTTTATATTGTTCAACATGGATATGGTCAACGTCTTATAAATCTCACGATAAAATAAGTCATTGACCATATTAATGTTGAGCGCTATCGCTTTATATATGTGAGGAACGTCTCATACTATTCAGTTATGTAGTAAAATAAAGAAGGTAACTATTTCATTTAGGATATTTTTCGAACAAACGTGCATTCTAAAGTCAATGAGAAAATACTATTAATACACGTTATATCTAAAGTTTTACTCATTATCATGCTTAATAATTTAAAGATTTGATTCTTGAAATTATGAATGTATAGTTACAGTTGATCTGAACTTACTTAAATGGAATAGAATAGATACGCTTTGCTTTTTTCACATATTTTATCTAATATGAATTGGACTCGTTCATAAAAGACAACCGTAGTTCCTCCAATACTTGTTCAGAAACATTCAGCATTTAATCATATCACTTGTTTTTATAGTAACATTCTGGGAGACGCCAATAAGTCGAAAGTCTTTTATGAACGAGCCCACACTATATGACCTTCGTTCATTTTTTTAATAAATTAAATGTCTTTGTTTTCTCTCAAATCATTTTAGTTGTTGAATTATCTTTCACCGTACTCCTATTTCTCATATGCGAGTACGGACAAAGCATAATTTTAAGGTATTTTCTATTTGTAATATATTCAAAAAAAAAAAAAAAATTACATCCATAAGCTTCCCAAATTGCCTGATAATTTTTTATTCTTATTAATTAATAAATACATGTACCTAATTAAATTATGTAATTGTTATATTCATAAAATTTATTCGTAAACGTAATATCTACCAATGTACATTTTGATCAGAATTTGAATAATTCATTATATTATTACTTTTATTTTAATTTTCAATATAAAATTTGAATATTTCTTTCTTTTCTTTTTTTTTAAACCAATTTTAAACATACGTAATAAAAATTGTTTCACATAAATACAAAAAATCGTATCAAATATTATTGTTTGCAAAAATATTTTTATTATTTATTTCTTTTTTTTTTTTTGTTTTATTATTTTAACTTTTGGCTGTTCTCTGAATTTTATTTGTCCATTTTCTTTCTCTACAAACGTTCCAATTATAGTCACCGTAAACGGAAAATTGTAGCAATTAAGGTCAACAGAAGTATCCATCTAATTGGTATACAACGGTTACTGCTTGCATGTTGCATGGCTGCTGGATTTTCTCCTATATATTTTATTATTTGAAAGTAGAAAGAAAGAAGAAAAATGAAAAAAAGAAACATGAAAAAAAAACAACACTCAAACAAGGAAAAAAGCAAAAGAGTTAAAACAAATATATATATATATATATACTAAGAACAATTTAAATGGTTTCTTATATATGGTGCATGCGGTAAAAACCGGACAAGGAAAATTGACTTGAACAGAAAAATGTTCTTTGATTCATTTCGTCGATATTGTGTATTTAACTTTTAATTATGACCATTTTAAACTTACAGAAAAGTAAAAAAAAAAAAAATAGTTAAAACAAAATTAATATAAATTAATTACTGTTTTGGTCACGAACAAGAAATATAAGTTTTATTAAGATTGTTATTGAATGCAGAAAGTTGTAAATTTATTACATTGAAAGGATTTTAGTTTAAATGATTTTGCAATTATTGTCATCAATCAGAAACTATAGTCATTTAACAGAATAAGAGACAGAGTAGATTGATGGATTTTTAAGTTCAAGTAAATAATTTTTCTTTTTGCTTTTGTGTGATTTTTAAGTAGTTTTTAATGAATAACATTCTCTTCAATTGCAATTTTGTCAAAAACAAAAAAACAAATGGAAATGGTTTTTTTTTTTTTTTTAGAAAAAAATTGTATTTAAAACGCTAACAAATTTATACACATTAAATATAATCAAATACAAAACTATAATAAATAAGTCCATTGCTTAATTCAAATCTACGTTTACAATTAAATCGGTCGAATGATGGTGGTCCCATAAAATATAAATATGTGGTAAGCTAATGTATTGTTTTTCGTTGCCAACCCCCCTACGCCCCTCAATACTAATCAATATAATGAATTGTTGTGTATCGTATATATATGTTATTTGGTTTTCGAAAATGGCTTTTCAATGATAATATGGTCCTGATATCTGAAAAATTCTCTATTTCAGGTATTGCACATAAATTATTTTATAGGTATTGGATTTAATATTGTTTTGTATTATTTTACCATAGATAGACTAAACAGTACATTAAACATGTGTTCTAATTAATGTTCAATTGTACATATTTATATAGATGCTTTAAACCCCATTTTGTTCGACCTTTGTTGGTATTAGATTATATTCATTAGAAAAGGTGATATTTACACTAAATTTAATTATGTTTACGCTTTCGGGATCTCAAATACAACTGTGTTATTCGTTTCATGTGAATGATATAGATATGTATGTAGATATGTATATAGATTTTATAATTAAAGAGAATATCATAAAATACAAAATAAAAATGAAAAACTATTTTTTTTTTTATCATTCAATGAGGTTTTCGGTAGTGATATAAAAAAGTCACAAGGGACTCAATTTTCCATTAAAGCTGAAGGTAATCAGTGTTAAAATATATTAAATTTTTTAGACAATTAATAAATTTGTTATGCATATGTACAAATAAACATTAACCCAACAAACACAAAACATAACAAAATATTTAAGTACAACTTCAGCTAAATTAATTTTATGTTATATAACCCTCTACTATTTTCAACTACATTATAATATAGGAGGTCATCCTATTACATATTAATGTTAGGTATAAAATTTAATGATCATAATTACTCTTTATAGACGTTTTGTATTCACATTGTAAATAACATATCAAAATATGGGCTTTAAGCATATTTATAATGTGGTCATTGTTTAATATCTCAAGGGATATTATACCAAACACAATTGCACTGATAACATTTCTATACGTATATATATATATTATATATGTTTACATACAATATTCGAATTTTAAATCAAATATTTATTTAATTTGAAAACTTACCATTTAGTACATGGACAGAAACAGTGACTTTGGCAAAGTCACCTAGAGCACAAGTATAATTTCCTGAATCGTGACGATTTGCATTTGCTATATATAATCTGCTAACAGCTCTTCCCGTATGCAAATCAGTTTTAACACTGTAAATAAAATGATGTAAAATATTTGATAGAACTCTGAAAATGTTAGAAAAGTGAGAAAAAAAAGAATAATACATAATAATAATAATAAGATTTTATGCGCCATTGCTTTAAACATTAATAGTAGTATAACTTTCAAACTACTATAATTTTCGATATCAAAGCGCTGTTGAATTTTACGATATATGTATAAATGCCGATTCCAGTGTATTCAAGCTTTCGATATGGAGATTCTTACTATCTGAGCATCACATTTATACAAAATACAGTAATTTAATTTTCAAATATTATTGTTAATATAAAAAAAAAATATTGAAGTTATTCAAAATGATGAAAAAAAAAATATAAGCAAATAATATCCGAGAATTCAAAATTTATTTAACTGTTCAAATAATAGCTATCGATTGAAGCGATAATCTTCGTATTTATAGCGTTTATAAATAAATTGAAATCTATGATAGAATAAAGGGAAATAAATCTATTATTACCGAGCGTTTATGAAGAAATAAAATAATAAATACACAACATGCTTAGCGAGCTTTTGAAACACAAACAGATTGTATAAAAACGGTTTAAATGTTTTTTTTTTTTTATATTCTTTATTCTCTCTTAAAATATCATCAATATTGAAATACAACAAAATTTCAAAATTAGAATTATTGTTTATTAAATTAAAATAATACAACAATTGTTGTTAAAATAAGATTTCTGAGTAATACAATTCTCGTGGCTGTTTTCATATACTATATGAATTAACATAGCGCACTATTTTGCTTTACTGAAGTTGTCTGATTTCATATCTCACAAAAATGTTTAACAAGAATACAAACTAAAACACACCAGTAGTATTTAATATTCTGTCAACAAAAACACTGTTGACACACGATTAAGTTGAGTATCGTTATATTAAAGTTATATCAACAGTTTTTGTTTCTGTTAAAAATTCAGTGATTGCAAATTCTTTTGAATTTTTTAAAAATTGCAATTAGAATAAAAATCTTCTATTGTCTTAAGTCAATACCCCACATAAAAATAAAGCGAAAAAAATCCAAAAAAAATTAAATCAGACGCGAAAATATTCAAATCAGTTTCGAGTGCTTAAATAAATGGTAATTTAAACGAATTTTAGTAGCTTTCGAGTGCGTCGATCGTTTTTATGTGGTGCTATTGTATAGATAAACAAATAATGTACGTAATAATTTTGAAAATTACAGAAACATTTTATTCGTAAAACGCAACAACCTATACCTCACTATGAACTTCATTAATGTAAATAAACAGAATACAGAAATAACACATTTAAAATGAATAAAAACAAAACGAGAAATAAAAATAAAAACAACAAAACTGTCAAAAACATAAAATTGAATTCTACAAAAAAAATTATTTATACAAAATAAATTGCTTTATTTCGTTATATTTCTTTTTTTTTTTTCAAAAACAGAAAAATAGGTATACATTTCTTTAACCCGATGCGTCGCATACAAAATGGAAATAAATAAAATCCAGCCAAAACAAAATATTGTTTTTATGAACTTTGCATAATATAAGCGTGGAAAATATGTCATCTATTTTATATTATCCATTGTTTATATGTATAGATAGAGCGCGCATTCTATTTATCGTATATTACATTATTTGTAATATAAAATATGTTTTAGCCTTAAGGAATATTGTGATATGTTTTGTGGTTGGTGTCGCACTCAAATTACAGAGATCATGTTTTTTTTTTTTTTTTTAAATTAAAAACTATTTAATTTTTTACGCATTGTAACCAAATTATAGCAAAAAGTTTTTTCTAAATATAAACTTGTTTGTATTGTAATTTTAATATCACACATAGTTAAATGTTAATTGTTTTTCAAAAACTAAAGTTTATTCAATGTTTTTATTTCGAGATCTAATATTTTCTTAATTTTTATTATAAATATGAAAAGGTTAATACATGACATAAAATTCATCAAGCACTCTATTATTCGTAAACACTGGCAAAGTTATGTTTTTTTTTGGACAAGAATTTCAAGAGAGGTTCTTCCAAAAATTACAAAAATTACTGTGGTTTTTTCTTTCCATATAGTTTGAATATCTTCCGAAAATGGAAAATGCGATTATACCAATTTTTAATAAAATTATACCATATTTTTGATAAAATATTTAAGCAATTAAAAAAAAAAACTTTTACAGTTTTTGTAATTAAATTTGGAGGTGAACAGACTTTCATACTAAAATTTGTATTTATAGTGGAAAAATATTTGGTAAATATGTCATCAAAACTATATATATATATATTAATTTAAGAAATCATGATATACATGGTTTTTTCAACGATCTTTAGACTTATAAAACAATATCAGTTTAATGAATAACAACAAAAAAAAAAAACAAAAAAAGTGCCTCCACTCTCAAGAGACCATCAGAGCCTTCTCTCGTGTGTATGTGTGATTAAACCTGTATAAATTTCATCTAAATTTGATATAAATCGAAGGAAGAAGAATATGATGACGATATGTGACTTATAATAACGTTATAATAAGATAAGATGTTTGATATCAACCAAATGTCGCATCATAAACACGTTGCCCAAAGTACCTACAAATAAATATTTTGGTGATTATTATACTCATTTCATCTTGTGTGCGTATCGGTTAAAGGTTCTCGTCGTTTTACTTTTAGTGTCAATCAATCCAAAGGAAAAAAAAAAGAAGAAAATATGATTTATATTTTTTTGATTATATAGCATTGCTTAATAATACATAAACCAAAATACAGGCAGTATAGGCACAAACAAGGATGAAAGGGTATTCGATTAATTTTGAAAACATATTATTGATAAGTACCTAACAGGCCTTATTTGGCAAGAGGCAGACTGGCAAAGGTATAAATATCTATCTCATATATATATATATAGATAATACTAATCGAGAAAATATATTGGTATTATATAGATTTTATTTTCCGTGGTTAATGTACAATGAAATCGAAAATATGTATTTTCATGAAATGATGAATTGATGATTATCAATAAAAAAAAATTATTACAAAATAATATACGTTTAGAAAACGTTGCGTTGAACATTTAAGATGCTTTGCTTAGGTATATATGCTTGTGGCGTGGGCGGTCTCTACAATCAACTGAATGATTATAGATAATTAATCAAAAAAAACAAAAAATATTAATAATAAATAAATAAAGAAAAGAAAAGAAAATGATGAAAAATGGTCGAGAGAACATGCTTATTAAAAAGTTTTTAAATTAAAATATATATATGTATAATATATATATTTGCATATATAATGATTAAGTATTCCTCTTGAATTTAAATGATTGCTCACTTTTCCAAGTATATCAGAAAATCAACTTAAGATAGCTCGCATAGACAAATAGTACTAGAATCATAATGTTTTCATGCGTAAAATAAATTTAATTATCGATCCCATGTGATAGGACACACCAACTCTTTTTATAAAAATGAAAATTACGTCGTAAATTTTAACATTTCTCTTCCAACTTATTCTTTAAAGAATATTAATTTTTTTTTTGTTGCTTCCAAATTATTATATGCTTAATAGGCAACGCATATTCTTTGCGTAATAAAGTAACTCTTACAATAAATTACGTGGTTATATCATCTACAGTTGTTTAATGTTTAATTTTTCTAGTTGGTTTTGTGTTTAGTCTCATAAAAAGCTAAACAAATTAAATGAACAACAGCCAAACTGTTGGAGATAGAAGAATACAAAGAAAAAAAAAATTATGAAAATGAGGTCAACGCGTCTAACCAAATCATGTTGTCTATTTATTCTACTCAAACAATATAAAATGTATATTAAAAAAAATTATTTTTGGGATTATTTTTCCCTAAAGGCATATGTTAGTGCTATATGGTAAACCCTAAGAGAACCTTTACAGCCAACGGTTAAGGTAATTTGAAGTCCCTGTATAATAGTTGGATTTTATTTTATCTATGTTTGTTGTTGTTGTGCGGTTAAGCTTAAGTATTATTGCAAAATTTAATGAAAACGAATGGAGAAAACGCAAAAATACAAACAAAGCAAAAAAAAAAAAAATATAAAAATATAGAAAAAATTATGTGTAATTATGTAATTACCTAATTCCACCACGACTTGTATCATAATTTAGCATACGAATACCATGCTTCCATATAACATAGCTAGAACGTTGAGGAATTTTATCAATAATACACTTCAATTCAATTGTGCTTCCTACTTTGTAAAATTTTTCGGGAGCTGATGGGCCCCTGGCATCATCTATAACTATGTACGGCACTATTAAATGGACAGATAGAAATTTATTTATGTTTTGTAGTTTAACAAATGTTCCCAGCTTAATATATATACAGAAATGGTGAGTATATAAATGTACCAAAATAACATAATAATATATAAAAAGGGTAAAGATCATTATTATAATATGTACGCATGCAACGACAATACAGCAACAAACAACAGAAGAGAAAAAAAACAATAAAGAATAGAAAATAGAAATATAAGAAAAAGAAGAAGAAGAATTAAAGGAAGAACATCTACAATTTTACTTATTATATCAGTTAGAAACATCAAACGACTAAATATATGTAGGTACATTTATACACCATTAATAAAATGAAATTTCACAAAGAGATAGAATTATTTTTCGGTGTATCTACAAAATATATATATAGTTTATTATACCCGCTTACCAACAACTGTTAGATAAACTAAAAGCACCAATGGAGGATGTGCTGATACTTGACATTCGTAATGTCCTTCATCCCTTTCGTTAGCATATTGTATCAAAAGTTGCCAGTCATTTGGTGCTTGATATTCAAGTGAATATCTTGAATCACTACTGTACGTGTGACGACCGAATGTTATCAGATTGAGTTCGTCGCCTTTACGACGTACCCACGATACCTGCGGAAAAATATTTTTATTATATATATATATATATATTTTTACGTAAATATTTACATTTTCTGAGCACGTACTATATTTGATTATTATTTATTATAATTCATATAATTATTATTATGATTTTGCTTATAAACAAAATTATTATTATTATTATTATTTTTTATTTTTTTTTTATAAAACAACAAAACTGAATACTTATTAAAGACAATGATTTTTAATAAGAAAGGAAAAAAAAAATATTAATACGCAAACACATTTTCTTTTTGTTGCTCATCATCATATTAGATATTATTATAGTCACTTTCCTTTGAGCGAAGCAAACGAAGAATGAGAGGAAGAATAAAAAAAAAAAAAAAACTAGGGTAGATGTATGTATTATTAAAGAATGCTAGCTAGAGTTAGAATATATCCACTTTCTGTGTAAAAAACGATTGCTATCATTTAATAAAGCTCCTTTTATTGCTTGTCACTCAAGAATGAAAAATGGATGTATTTATGGGGCGACTCAGAAAAAATTATTATATGAGGACAAGATTCGTTCTTTTTTCTTCTCTTCTTTTCGTTTTTAAGGGTAAATATATATATACATATATATTTATATATTTATATATACATTTATATATGAATAGATGGAGTGTGAGTAAATCTCCTTATTACAATGATATCAAATCTCGTCAAAATATATTATATTCTCAATATTTTTTTTTCTCATTTTTTTTTCTTTCTTCTTTTGATTTGTGCCTGTAACCTCGATATCGAATGTACAATATTTCTTATCTTTATCTATACGTGTAACTATCTACAACAAATAGATTGAAAAAACAATTTACAATAAAAGAAAAACATCTTGTGAATATAACTTTACCTTCGTTGATAAAATATAATATGATTGTATAATAATAAATGATGTGCTCTTTTTATATTTCTTTGTGACATTATAGAAAATATTGTGTGAAAATATTTGCGAGGTTAACGAGAAGTTTTTCTGAGTATAAGAAGATAAATAAAAAAAAAAACAACAGAACAGAACAGAACAAACAATAAGCATTTGGTTGCAAGTCATTGAGCGGTGACGCCAAAAATTCAGTTTAAATATAAATGATACTTGCACGTGATATTTTTTCAATTGATATTTTCAGTTAGCATAAGACGAGTGCGTCGCCTTTGAAGAAATTATTTATGCCGTTTATTTTGATTGAATTGAATTGAATTGATTTGAATGATGGTAATATTAATGGAAATTTATTCTGTCAATAAATCAGTTTGTATTTGAAATTAACATATAAGTAAACAAGTAATACAATCCACAATAAATTTTTGGATAATTTATAATAAATTTCTAATTTTAAAGCTTTTAGTTTTGTATAAATATTTATACTGAATTCGAGATTTTCATTTCATTTTTTTTTTTAATACTTTATATTTATGCACAGCACAGACAAATCATCAGTTCCAAACCTTCAAATAGAACATGCATATTACGTATAATATATCGAAAAAAAAAAAAAAATCTGCAATGTTTTCTCAATCATAAAGAATGCACCCTGACATGACATCATTTTTGTGACTATTTTCTTTTAAATAAACAAATATTGCAAATATTCAAAATATCTTTAGGAATTCCTTTAAAACTTATGTACCATTGCCATCAGATTACACACATCGGCGCACATGTCTGTCTAGTATTCTTACTCTCTTTACCCAAATCACAAAAAAAAAATCTCGCATTAAAAAAAAAA
>JAABKK020039719.1:0-13512 GCA_011634745.2 Catotricha subobsoleta | reverse complement strand
ATAAATAAATATAAATAAATATAAATAAATATAAATAAATATAAATAAATATAAATAAATATAAATAAATATAAATATAAATATGTAAAATAGTACATAAGAGATTTTCTTGAAAACATATTTCTTTACATTTAAATATATTAAAATTTATTGATTGCCCTTAAATTCTTTTCGAAAAGGGTATTTACATATATTGAATTTATTAGAAAATCTTACTTTGCTGCTACATAAAATGAGAATGAGAAAAACAAAAATATATCGAAACATATAACATATATTTATAGTATATATAAATATATATATTTATATATATTTTGTTTGAGCCCCAAAATATATATTGATAATTAATTGAAATGTTTCCATCATTTATAATTAAACGAATGAATTACATATTTATGTTTTTAAGTAGTTTTCTAATAAAATCAATATTTAATTATATTTTATATGTGGAGTGGATATTAGGAATCTAGAGGATACTTATATAATTATAATGTTATTGTTTTAAATTAAATCGATTTTACAAATTAATAAATTCTATTGAATAAAGTTATGTATACTTAATTACAGCTAATAGATAAATATTATATTATATTTACTGTGGTAAAAAAAAAAAAGTATAAAAATAATAAAGAAAAAAAAAACTATTAAAATCTTTTTCAAGTTTGTTTTTATTTCAATACTTTCAACATATTTAAATGCAATAAGTATTTAGCGTGTAGCTTCGCGGTAAGAGCTTATTTTCATTTTATAAGTGTAAAATAAAGACATGTTGTCAGCAAGTTAGACACTTTTCAATTGTTTTCTTCT
Organism: Catotricha subobsoleta; assembly: GCA_011634745.2. Lineage (NCBI taxonomy): Eukaryota > Metazoa > Arthropoda > Insecta > Diptera > Cecidomyiidae > Catotricha > Catotricha subobsoleta. The sequence continues at coordinate 12,705 of JAABKK020039719.1, read as the reverse complement.
TTTTTTTTTTTATTTCATAAATTGTGCAAGTATAGACAAATTGCTATATACAATTTTTATTACTTATGTTATTTGTTATATAAGAAATATCTTGATGTATTTTCTTCTAATGATGCAACGACAATGAAAATGAAATGTTAATAACTTATCTATCAAATTCTCATTATTATTTATCGGAACTATAAATAATTAAATCTTAATTATTTATTGTTATTTATAATCTAATTATAATTCAATGATCGGCCAGAGCCTGTCTTTATATTGTAAAATTACACGATCATTCTTAAACATTTATTTATAATCATCGAGAATTGTTAATAATTTCTTAAATACATGGTTTGATACTGTATATAAATTGTCCACAGCAAAATGCATTAAAGTTGGTAAATGAGTAATTTCATATTAAAATATAGACTTTCAAATGTGTCCACTATATCTAACTATCTACGGTTAATACTTTTAATTCATGTACTATCAATTATAGTCGCTTGTCTCTTGTGTCAAATATATTAAATATTTCATGAACGTACTTATTTTTTACATTAATTATTAATTTGTATCGATTAAACTTTAGTGTCATTTAAGTAATTTATCACCCTGTTAATTTTCATATTAATCAGCGTACCTATAAATTTCTTCTTTTTTTTTTTTTTTCATTATAATTATAGATAATATAAAATTTACTGGAATATTTAGTCAACGAAATATTCAAATATATAAAAAGAAAATGTGGCTATTATTTTTTTTGTTTATGCTCAAACCATGGTAACAAAGGGTAAACAAAACAATCATTCTACTTCGTCGTCAGTATTTTAATGTTACATATTAATATAGTTTACCTTCTATAATACTTACCGTAGGTATATAATATGTATTTCGTACAAAAGTTTCCATGACATAAGTTTTCTCTTTTACTCGAAGTTATTTATTTTTTTGTGAATTTGCAATATTACATTTTACATTTAAAAAAAAAAAAAAATAAAATAAAATTAATCAAAATTTAAAATCTTTTTAAAGCGTAAATTAAAAATAAATGGATTATAATCTTGTTTGTAATGGAAAATCGTCTCAATCAACTTCAATAGCTGGTGGTGTTCTAAAAAAAGGTTTGTAAAGAGAAATAAAAAAAAATTTAATGAATTTTTTGGATACCTGCTGTGTTGCTTTTCATTTATACAAATTTATAAGAAATTAAGAAAAGTTTTTCGAATATAATATAATTTCATTTATTTACTTGCTTTATTTAAATTTCTGTGAATTTTTTTAGAAGCAACAAATAATGATTTAGCCACAAAACCAAATTTAAATTGGCTAATTCATACATCGTTTGCTCGTCAAGATTATAAATATTGCAATGAAGTCATTGAATATCAATTCCGTGAAACCTATGACCATGAATATTTGTATTTTGTTAAGGTAAATGATGACACGTTGTGCTTATAATTCAAGATTTTTCCTCTTTTTTTTTTTTGGTTTTTTTTATTTTTTTTTGTTTGTAAATTGTTTCTGTCAATCAAATTGAGAATAATGTTGGATAATTATTTTAGGGTTTAATCGCACGTGTTGATGGTAATTTACATGAATCTTTACAATGTCTACAAAAAGCTATTGAACTTAATCCAAACAATCCAGATAATTTAAAAGAAATCGGAAAAACATTGTAAGAATACATATTTGAGATCAATGTTTTTTTTATTATTATTATTTTAGTCTGTCTTACGTAATCATAATTTATAAGGATAAATTTATATTCATTTTTTTTTTATTTACTTATTGTGAAGATATTTTTTGGGAAGATGGAAACAGTCACTGGAGGTGTTTGTGAAAATTGACAAAATTTTACAGCGACCTGATCATGAAGTTTGTTATTATATAGGTGAGACTTGAGTAATTATAATATTTTTATAAGTGATAGTCTGGAAAGATTGATGTGGGGAATGTATTAAAGAAACGCTATTATTAAGTTTCATTGTCTATTTGTAATGGATTCTTTCAATAAAATTATATTATAGGTGAATTGTTATATAGAAATAGAAATAAATTTCGTTCTGGTTCAACTGATGAAGCTAAGGAGTATTTTCATCGCGCTATTCACAATGGTAAACCACTTGAGAGCTATAATAAATTGGCGGAAATCTACAAAGCAGAAAATAATTATCCAAAGGCAATTGAAATGCTCGAAAGTACTTTACAGTAAATTAAAAGAAAATATAAATTTTGTTTGAGAGTATTTTCTATAAATTCTGAATTCTGATTTTAATTTTTATGTGATCTATATCCCGTTCCCGTATATTCTGATATTCATTTTTAATTGTCATAAAATGAAGAATTATGGTAAATACTCTTATGCGAACACAAGCACATATTATTTGATAAAATTATTTATCTACTAAAAAGAATCTACATAATTACAGGATAACATCAAACAACATTGACATATTAACCGAAATTGGCATTTTGTATTTGCGCATAAATGATACAAAAAGTGCTTTTGATAAATTATTTGAAGTGACTAAAACGAATGAAAATTGTTCAAAAGCTCTACTTGCATTAGGTGCTATTTTGCAGGTGCATTTTTATAAAAATCTTTTGATTTTTTTCTTAATTTTCCTTTATCTATGTTTTTGTTTAGTCAAAAAATGATATAGATGGAGCATTGAACAAATATAAATTGATGGAATCCGAAAATCAGAAAGCAGCCGAGATATGGAATAATGTTGGCTTATGCTTTTTTAAAAAGAAAAAATTTATAGCGGTAAGCCTAATTTAATTTAAATCAATGTAAGAAAACAAATAAAAAAAAAAAATAAAAACTGAAAATAATTTGCAGGCAATATCATGTTTAAAAAAATCTATTTGGATTGCACCAACAAATTTTAGTTGTTTGTATAATCTGGGATTAGTTTATTTAACAGCTCAGCAATATGCTAGTGCATTTCATACTTTAGCGGCAGCAGTGTGCTTACGATCAGATAATGCTGAATGTTATATGTTACTTGGAAGTAAAAGATAATATAATTTATATAGATTTATTATTAATTATATTATTATAATAAGAACAACAAAATAACTTGTCACAATTTTTTCAGTTTGCTTAAAAAATTTAAATGATAATGAAAATGCATTTTTGTCCTTTGAACGATCTGCAATGTTAGCTGATGCTATTAAAAATCCTCTAATTTATCTAAATTTTGCAATTTATTGTACACGAACGAAGCGATTCGAACAGGCCCAATTATATTTAGGAAATTTTTTGAAAATGTCTGAAAATATGGTTGTTAGAATTGAGGTAAACAATATTATTTCTACAGTTCTTTAATTTTTATTTTACAACCCACCTTATCGATTTTTCTGGGAATGCATACCTAGTATAAGAAAATAGCGGAGAAATTACAGTTATGTTTACCAGAACAAAATATTCCCAATGAAATTCATACACCAAATGCAGATGAGAAATATGTGGACGAAGAACATCAACCAGATGCAGAAGAAAAAGGTGATGATAAAGAACAACAGCCAACTACAAAAGGGAAAGACATAAATGAAGAAGAACAGAATGTTGAAATAGAAAGCAATGAAACATAGGAAAATAGGAAAGCAAAGCATTATCTTATTAATTGTAATAAATAAATTATATAAAAGTTGAACAGAATTCAAAAAAGTTTTCTTTTCTTTTTTTTTTTTTTAATATTTCAGTAGTTATAATTATTTAAAAAATATATAATTAATTTAAGCAATGTATTATGCTTATACTGTGTACCATAACAATTAAAAAACAATATTTAAGATGTCTGATTTTCTATTATAACTCAATCAAATTGACGATTTCAAAAGATACAAATTCTAAATATTAATATTAATAAAATATTCTTCTTATTTTAATATGGATAAGATTCATTCATTTCGTAAAGTACTTGGGCAATTGTTCGACTGGATTCCACATTACTTAAAGCAACTCCAGCTAAATGTGGCTCGTAATATCGTAAACATCTAAAATAAAATTATTTATTTATTTTTGTAAATATGAGCTGGTATTATGAAAAAGTGAATTACCTTTTAGCTGTACTTGTATAATTTACCAAATTACGTAAAATAAGAGCTGCAGTTAAGCGAATACTTTTTGTAACTGGACCTTCATTTTCATCCTGCAATACATTGAAATGAAGAAATTTTTAATCAGGGATTTATCGCGCTAATTCATTTTTTGTCGATATCTTGAGAACGGTAAGAGCTACAGGAATATTATTGTGTGATTTGGAAAGAACATAGGTTTAACGCTGAAGATTCCAGCGGCCATATTCTAGTTTATTTCGTTAAAATGATAAAATGACAAAATGATAAATCGTTCGTAACTTTATCATTTTATCGATTCAGTTTGCTAAATAGTAGACGTTAAAAAATTTATCATTTTAACGAAAAAGTCGGTGTTTTAACGATGTTTTACGATAAAAATTAACGATTTTAACAAATTGGTATTCTAATTTGAAATCGATAAATCTTGAATCGAATATTTTATTCGATTTATGATTTATCGACGAGATATTAGAATACCGATTCTTTAAAATCGTTAATTTTTAACGTTTTATCACTTTATCATAACACGATTAGAATATGGCTGCAGTAAGCCAGCTCTAACGCATATAGCTTAAAATCGCATCAGCGTAAAGAATATCAAAGAAATCAGTTTTGCCTACTTTTTTTTTTTGTGCTGATGCTTTTTTGAGGTATAAGCTTTAGCGTTAACGTACTGGAACCCTCAGCGTTAAGTATGTTGAATTTATTCCTTTTCTAAATCACAAAATAATATTGCTGTATCTTTTACCGTTCTATACTGTTATAGACGTGATCACCGCGAAAAAAACTTGTCAATCCGTGATTTTAGTTTGTTAATACATTTTCAATTAATCTTTTGTAGCTGATATTGCGTAGACATCACAATGATTTTATTTTGTGTTATTAAATAAGAAAAATGAATTGCTTACCCTTACCATCATTTCCTTTGGATTAACAAAATCTAATGCATGTCTTTTGATTGCCTGCATAGCAGCACTACCAGCATTTAATGATCCTGATGAAGAAGTTGATAATGCTGGTGATGCAGTTCCTGCTGTATTTTCTGATTGTTGTTGATGCTGACTTGCAACAGCTATTGGATTTTTAATAATAGTAACCGGTTGACTGGGTTGATTTGTTTGTACACCAGCTGCTAAACGTCGATTTATTCCAGCTTTGAATGATTCCGTTGTGCAATGACGATCAAATAAGTGAGTCATCAATGAAAAACGCTTACGCGGTAAATTATCGCATAAATTTGGTCCGGCTCCCCACTGACAATAGATTTCTGCATTTGAATCAATATTGTCCGGACAGTGAACAGCACATGCATGTAAATATACCTCATTTGCTGAGCGAAACTTTTTTCTAAAAAAAGATAATCAATAAAATAAAATATTAAACGTTAGCTATAGGGCAGAGAAATGTTTAAAATTGAAGTGCGGAATAATAATTTACGCACTTTTGACAACCACGCCAATCACAGACCCATAACCAATTGGGATCCAATGTTTCTTCTTCAATTTTTGGTGTTATTACACTTGGTGCAGATGGTTGTAGTTGAGACTGTGGCCGATTTTGTTGTTGTGTTACTTCTGTCATTTCAATATTTCCATTACCTGTTACAAAAACTTGTTTCTTTTCAACTGGCGAATTAGTTTTTCTATCAACTTGTGGTACATGAAGTGGTTGCTGTTCTTGCTGGTGCTGAACTGATTGTTGTTGAATTACTTGTTGTTGAATCGTTTGCTGCTGATTCGATTGTTGTTGAATTACTTGTTGTTGAATTACTTGTTGTTGAATTACCTGTTGTTGAATAGGCTGGTGTTGTAATTGTTGAATCTGTTGTTGTTGAAGCTGTTGTTGCTGAATCTGCTGTTGCTGAATCTGTTGTTGTTGAATTTGCTGTTGTTGAAGTTGCTGTTGTTGAAGTTGCTGTTGCTGCATTTGTTGTTGTTGTATCTGTTGCTTTTGTACCTGCTGTTGATTTATTTGCAAAGGCGAAGGTGGTGGTAGTGACAACTGAGTTTGTGATTGCTGCAGTTGAACTTGAGATACAATCTGTGGCTGTGCATTTATTACTGGCAATGTACCAGTTGCAACTTGATTTATAATTGCAGATGTTGTAGATATTGTTGGATTGGATTGAATGACATTAGCAGCTGTTGACAAGGAATGCTGATTCATTATAACGTGATGAGAAAGAGGACGTGGTACTTGAGTAACAATCATTTGCTGCCCTTGTTGTGTAGTCATAATGACTTTTTGTGGATTACCTGGTGTATTAACTGTACCTAAAATTTGGTGACCCGGGTTTTGCTGCATTGTTTGTGCTCCACTTGGTGTTTGCTGCTGCAAAATAATTATTGTTTTTGTAGGTGCGCCACCTTGTTGTTGTGTAGTTTGTGTAAGTAAAATTTGATTCATTTGTTGAGGTTGCTGTTGGGCTACCAAATAGGTTTGACCTTGTTGATTTGTAGCTAACATATATTGTGTTTGCTGTTGTTGCATAACTGGTTGCATAATTTGTTGGCCCATACTATTAATTTGTTTTTGAATTTGAATGTTCGTCATTTGGTTTGAGGTACCATGCTGTAGAATTACAGGCACTGTTTGATAACCAGACTCCGTTTTTATTGTTGCAGTTGCTTGTCCTATTGGTGTATTTGTTGGTGTAGGCGCCAAAATCATCTGAGGTGGATTATTTGGTGATACAATGATCTGCCGTTGCATTGGAACTGTTATTACTGGTTTCGGTGGCTCTATAATAGGTTCTGTTTCTTCAATATCCATGTCCTCATCTTCTAACAATGATGCTGCTAATTTTGCATATAAATTTGCGGCAGTTGATGATGAGCCTTTCTGTGTATTCTCAACATCTTCAATTGAATTTATTTCTTCTTTTAAAAGTCGTTTTAGAGAAGGTTCCGTTTCACTATTAGTTTCTGTCAGTCCTGAATCTAGCTTTCTCTTGTTTCCACAATCACTTGAAATATTAAAAGGCGGCTCAGATGACTTTCGTTCTAATAAATCAGCTAACATTTTATTAGACGTAACGACATGTGATAGCTTATTTATTGCATCTTTTGAATCATCATCACCGTAAATCTTATTACCGGGAATCAATAGACCTTCAAATCCAGCAAATGAATTTTCAGTATCATCAGCACAAATTGGTGTTGCTGGATTGGTGCTATAAGCACTTGAGCCAGCTGATTGATTTGTTGAATTTGAATCTTCATCGATTTTTGGTGGACTTATGGTAGGTGCTGGAATAGATGCAATAATACTAGTTTGACGAATATTACTGTGCATACCGCCACTTAATGGTGCAAGAGGTGGTACTGGGTCCCAATTCGGTTTGTTTGTATTTAAAGAAGAATCATGTAGTTGGTCAGTTTTTTTTTCAATTATTGTTGCTGGTATTAATGTGCTTGTTGTAATTGACGCCTTTATATTTGGTGGTAAACTTGAATGTATGGTAGTAGCTTTAATTGTTATCGGTTGTGTTTGTTGCACTACAGATTTTGTATTAATCTCACTTACAAAAGAGGTTGAATTGTTTAAATTAGCTGCAGCTAACTGTTGGGCTTCTTTTTGTTTTTGTAAGTGCTGGCGTTGAGCAACCTATTTATATTAAAAAAGTAAATCATTAATAATAAATTTATTCTAGGTGCGGATTACATCAACGTGACTAATATAAATATTTGAAATTTTCGAATATATGTTAATCTATAGATTTTGAAATCAAATTCAAAATAATTAGCATTAGCACGTTGATCAAACTAATTCAATTATGGTTAAATTGGCGCTAAAAGAAAACGGATGCAATTAATTGCTTAATTTAGTCATAAAAAATCGGTTAAAATTAAGGCTTATCATAAAATGGTAATCACCACAATAAATACATTGGCGAGAATCATAAAATACATTGAATTTATTGCTAGTTTCGCACACACGCTAAGTTATTTCAAATTTTATATAAAAAAAAAAAATGTTAAATTATTCACTAAATTTGTTATTAATATTAATTATTTTAATAAAAAAAATGCTCACTGAATACAGAATGGCTATTAATTTGGTTAGATTTAACTTATAATATTAGAAAATCACACGCATAGCAACTAAAAATTAGATTACTCTTTTAATTACTTACGAAGGTTTTTCTTTTTGTAAATATTCTATTTAAGAGTTTTAACTATTTGATAAACGTCGGTACTTAATCAACCGCCTAATAAGTGGTATAAAAAATGAATGAGAAAATCTAGTATTGAATATTGAAAATTTTCAATCGTTCTTTAGTGTACAATAACTTATTAACATGTTATTGGTGAAAGATTTTTTATACACATTCACAAAATATTATTTTAAAATTTCTTTTTTTTGAGCAATGTGTAGAAAAGTTATTCAATTGTCGATGTACTGTGACGTCATATAATTTACATAAATGTTATGTCAATATTTTTTCTTATCAATACATAATTTAATACTGCTAAATGTTGATCTATTTTCATCTCAACATCTCAACGGCTAGAAGGCCGATAGAACATACAGAAACTAATGAACCTCTTTAAAAAGTATTAATTTGTTAGTAATCTCAAGAGTTATTGGTTACCTGATGCACATTCACATTTGTAGTAGCAATAATACTAGATGCAACATTTGTAGTAGCTGTTGTCGTAGCACCATCTAATGTGGTTACCTTATTTGCCAAAAGACTTTTAATCAATGATGAAGATGATGTAACAGAAGCGATAGTAGATGATGAGCTAGTTGAGTTCATTTGATGGTGTTGAATAATATTGGGTCGATTTTGTGGTGGATGTGCCATCACTAAAAGATTTTCACCAGTTTGATTACTTAAGACTTGCTGTAGAATTGGAGTGGTTGAAAGTGTTTGTTGCTGTTGAGATTGCTATGAAAACAAAAGAAATTTATTGTAATTGTATATTTTCTTAATGTATATTAATTTCTGAAAACTCACAATATTTTGATTTAGAACTACATTTTTTCCACATAATTGTGCAACTAGAATTGAATTATTGGGTTGCTGTAATTGATTTTGTAGCACTTGCTGTTGTGGTTGTTGTTGATGGGATTGAATGGTGTTTGAAGTTTTCACTAGAGAGGGGCATTCTTTTTTAACTATATTTTCGGTAGTTTGTACGGAGGTTGTTGTAACAGCAGCTTGCTATAAAATTATGTCTTTTATAAATAAATACTGATTTTCTTTGAGTTCAACATACCAAAATAGTTCCTTTATGGACTACTGCCAATGGCTTTGCTCTAATTCTAATTCCTTCATAATAAAATGATGTAGTTTCGATATTATTTTGTTTCACTTTAACTTGATTTGGCCCAACAGTGCCTCCAAATACTGATCGAACACAACGAGGAAAATGTAATTGCGTAACGACGCCTGTTCGACCAACCTTTGAACTAGCCGTTAAATACATTTTATAGAGATCTTGCTGTTCGATACGAGAAGTTAGTGCCATAACAGGTTCAAAGGTTGCACGTAACCATGCTAAAGCGAATTGTTCGTTTTCCTGCATTAAATATTAACAAATTAATTGAAATAAAATCTAACGCATTTCATTTTATTTGTGAAAAATATAAAATACTTGTCCAACTTGCTGCTGCGCATGTTTATAAGTAATTGTATTTTGTTGTGTCGTTGGGGAATTTGATGATGGTAACTCTTGTTTTACTATATTAGATGGGGTTGACGATGAGGATGTAGCTATGACTGATGTAGGTGTGCTTATTGTTGGAACTGGTGAAAATGCAGGTGCTGGTATATTTGTTCGAATAACAGTTGTTTGCGGCAATTGTAGTGGAATGGACGTAGGTGCTGAAGATATAGGTGGTTGCTGAACCGGTATTGCTATTGTCTCTGTTAAAATAGATTGAAAATAAATATGTCAAAATAACATTAATTTGTAGATTGAAAGCAATTATAAATATCTATCAATATAAAAAAAAAAACATAAAAGAATACTTTGTGGTTCGGGTGGAGAAAATGTTGTCAAAGTTGTAGTTGTTGTGACATCAAGCGGATTATTTTGCTGTATTGGTGAGGACGTTGGTAAAGATGTTAAATTATTAATACCATGTTGTTGATGTTGTTGATGAAGGTGATGGTTATGAGAAGATATTGTTTGAGGATTACTAAGATGTGTTGGTACAGTTTCAACCACTCTCATCAGAATACATCCATCAGGACCATAGCTTTGAGCCTTAGTTAAACACACAACACGAAATTTAAAATTTTATAATGTGGTTAAAGAAATACGATTGAATATACCTCGACGGTGACAAGAGACACTAAAGTATCAACGACTCCACTAATTTGAACAATTGAAAAGCAAGCTTTTTCACCTAATGAAGTTAATGCGAAAAGACATTCCAAAGTATATAGCAGCAACATAATATCATTGAGTGACAAAAATAAGCATATTTGTCGGTAGGTTTTCTTATCCAAACATTTATGCAAATAATCTTCATTTGCTCCTTTTTGACATAACTTATATAAAATTTCTAAGCAGCTTATAATCACACCACGATCTTGACTTTCCAATCCATCCGAAATAGTTGAAAGAAGGCATCGTGTTAAATCATCTGCTGTCGGATCCCAAAGTTCTAACTCAGTAGCTATATTGCCTAACATATCCAAACCCATTTGATGTAAATTACCCCATCGAATATTTGAACACATTACCAAAAAACGTATAAAGGTACGATTTTTCACCAATGTCTGAAGATTTTCATCGATAAATGATAGATTTCGAAAAATAGAAGTAACTTGATGGACACGCTGACCGATGTAATCATGTGTACCTAAGCCACGGCGTAAATTTAAAAAGTCTAATGACGTGAAATCATCTAATTCAGTGGATAGTGCATTTAAACCATCTTCAAATGTTTCTTTATCGCTAGAACGCAATCGAATTGGTGGACGTCCTGGCACATTATCCAATAATTTTTCATCAGAAGATTGAAAATAATCATCATAAGATAACTCGAGAATTTCTGGTTTTTCTTTAAGGCAGTCACCCCAAAATGATTGTAAAGAATGTTGACGTATTTTTGAGTAGAATTCAACAAATAATTCGCGCAATGAAACTAGATGTGGAAATTAGGTATTTACAATTAATTTTCTACTTCTGCTTATTAAACGTTCCCAGAATAAATAATATTATAATAACTTACTATGCGAGAAAATACCGGCATGACCAAGTAATGCATCCATCAATTTTGGACAATGTTCAATTTTCAGAGTATGTTTGCTCTCATTTGCCATTAATGTACAAACATTAATAGCAAAGTCTTGTTCATTTGGTAATGGTGACATCAACGACATTAAAAGGCGATCATATTCCGATGATTTATATAGATCTGTAGATAATTTGTGAATTACACGTAAACCATCTGAAAAAGATAATTTAAATTTTAGGTTGCATCAAAATTATGAACATTAATTTGAATCTACCTGGAACATTGTGTTGGTTGTAATTATATTTTAATGGAACTTCATTTAAATTTTTGTTATTCCATTTTTTATGTCGATTATCGTCATCCACCTCATCTATTAATCGATCATTGTCTTCACCAAGGAAATGTAATTTCTCATAACGATCAAGATAACGCATATAAATTTGTTTAAGTGCAACCGCTGCGTTCACGCACTTTTTTGGCAAATCGAATTCCGGAACAAGTTCTTCCCATTCATTGCGATAATTAATCTATTGAAACGATAAAAGAAATGTATAAATTATAATAGATTGGCTAAATCATAAATATTAGGCATACTTTCGCCCATCCACCACGACTGCATACAATTGAGTAAAACTTATGCAGATCAATTTCATGTCCATTTATACGAGGGGGACGCGGTATTGGGGTTCTGAAATAAATAAAATAATTTCATTAAAAACGATTTTATTGTTAGTTTTAAATAAATTCATGCATTACCCTTTAATTTCATGAAAATGATATAAGTCCTTATAAAAGCTAGTTTTGTCTCGATCATCTTCTAAGCGATGGGTAGCTTGTTGAAATTGTTGTTGCTGCAGATGGAAATGCTTTTTAGTCGAACCGGTTTTAGTCACACTACTAATTGAATCTTCATTTATTGAACCAGTCGATGTATTTCCTTGACTTGTGTCTAATGAGGACATATTTAATATTTCCTTAAATCCACTTTATTTAACATTAAACTTTTTAAATTTAAAATTAAATTATAAAAAATAACTTTTGTGGATTTTGTTGTTTCATTTGACGTTTCTGATCGCGTCGTTGTCGTCTATATTTTAACATATTTTGTAGTAGATTACTCTTATTAGTAATAGTAGATTACTCTAGTGATTTGTTTCCATTTCTCGAGTGTGTATGTGTAGTACAATTGTTTTTTTTTATGAAAACATTCCAAAATTTTGTTTTAGCATGATTTTAGTTTATTGTTGAACTGAAACTTTGTACTAGTCGATGAGGTCGCACCATTCGAGGTTAGGTATTCATTTTGACTGAACAAATGTGTTTTACTTTTAATAACTACCGCATTTTATTATATTATTATTATAGTCTCTATATAAAAGATAGTTGAGACATACAACGGTTTTTTGTAAATAAATATTCACCTTTCTCAAAACG
>JAABKK020039708.1:0-10313 GCA_011634745.2 Catotricha subobsoleta | reverse complement strand
TTGACTACTAGCGCATAGACATTAAAATACGGTATTGTCAATAGAAATAACACAAAAATTATCTACATTTTCAAAGTAGCATTTTGTAAATGAAACCACAGATCGATATATCGCAACTTATGTGATAAGAAATAAGACTATATACTATAAGTATAAGAGTAATTTTATTCATGAAATTTAAATAAGCGAAACATACAAAAACAACTCTATCTATATTATATTATTTTTTTTCTCCTCTTTTATTTGATTGTATCAAAAGCAAAACGGTAAATCGTCAGCACAATATCATTTTCAAATCATATGCTTTAATACTGAATTTAATTAAATGCCACAATAAAAATTTGCTCACCCTGTGGTATATCCAACGCCTGCAATTATTGTAAAACATTGCAATAAAACGGAATGTTATGTTGTATTTGTAATCGTATGCTTCTGATAATGAAATCTATATGATGATGGTTTAAGCGCATATAAAATAGATGATATAATTATTTATGTGTAAAATATTTATACTTTTAGTTTTATACCAAATTTAAAATGGGCGGCTTCATTAATTATAAACTCAACAAACATTTGATTTGTATTACACACAAATATGTTGTACAAAAATGTGTTCCTATTTTTTTTTTATACAAATTGCATAATTATGAATTTGGTGAAACAAATAATGTTATCAATATTTTATAATTTATATAAAGAACAACAAAATAAATATTGGTGGGAGCAACCACAAGCAACAATATAAATTAATTAGTGTTTAATAAGGGATAAAATAGATATTTATTTATGTTCGAATTGTGAATGTCGTTCGATATCATAGAAATATTCTATTATTTGGTCATTTATCTCTACAATGTTCTTACCAACTCAGTGCCGAATTTCTAATAAACAGAACAATATGTGTAAAAGTCTAATAGTATTCATTTATAATAAGATAGTTTTAGTGATAAATATAATTCCAATAATATAATTCAATTTTGTATTTCTTTTTTAATTATTTTAATGAATTTAGATTCCTCACATGATGTCTTCACAATTACAATTGCCATACAATAAATTACTTTATCAAAATGTTCGAACTAATAGTGAAAGCCAAAGTGAAATATCATCGGTGGATAGTGATTTTAGTGACGTTCGAGGGATTGCATCCCAATTAGGTATTACTAATATTGATGATCTAGCAAATGAACGGTTTAAGGTGGACCGACAAAAGTTAGAAAATATGATTAAAGGTAATTTAATGAAATAGAAATAAATGAATTCGTTTGCTTGACATAAATGTATGAGCTTGTTAATATTCGTAGTTCTATGGTTTTCTTTAATATCGTTTTATAGTTGATTCAGCAACGGATGGAATGAATGGTGCTGAGTATTTTTTTGATACAGTATGTTATTTTTGTTCATATATATAATGTTTTTTTGTTTTTTTTTTTTTAAATCATTGCGACTTATTTCCAGATAATGAAAACAACTTCAACATATATTAGTTGGCCGTGCCGGCTAAAAATTGGAGCTAAAACAAAAAAAGGTAAAATCATGATTAATTGTAATTATGAAAATTGAAAAAAAAAAAAAAAATCATAAACATCTTAAATATTTCAGATCCGCATGTTAGAATAATGGGATTACCAAATGACGTAGTTAAAGCTAAGGAACGAGTCTTAGCAGCTTTAGATTCACGAGTAAATATACGAATTGTGTATAATATGAATATTAATCGTAATAATTAATCAATATGTGTTATAATTTTTTCAGGGAAGTCGTATTATAATGAAAATGGATATTTCATATACTGATCATTCATATATCATTGGTCGTGGTGGTAATAATATTAAAAGGATTATGGAAAACACCTTAACGCATATACATTTTCCCGATTCGAATCGCTCAAATCCGACAGATAAAAGTAATCAAGTATCTTTGTGTGGTAGTTTAGAAGGTGTTGAAAAGGCTCGTGCATTAGTTAGGGTAAGACAAGACATAATTTATTTGAACACAATAAAAACAAACAACTAATATTTAAAATAATAATAAAAAAAAATAATCCTCATTTAGTTTTCAACACCATTAATTATTTCATTTGAATTACCCATTATGGTACCCGGTCGACCAATACCCGACAATGATACACAATATGTTAAAGACGTTGAGGCAAAATTTAATATTCAAGTATGTTTAAACAATAAATATTAATACAATTTAATATTGTCTTGAAAACTATATACATATTCAAATTGCGTGAATGGTGAATTGCTTTTCTAGGTTATATTTTCATCTAGATCCAAATTACATTCGTCTTTGGTTCTAGTTAAAGGATCTGAAAAAGAAGCATTGAAAGTACAAGAGGCAACACAGCTTCTAATAAATTTTATGTGTGAAAGCATTGCTGTAAGTTTTGTGGTTAGTTTATATTGTTATTATTATCTTAATATTTAAATTAGATATATTGTTGAATTATGTCATAAATGTTACATTGGTTAAAATAATAAATGGAAAATGGTTATAATTTCATATCGTTTTTAGTGTCTATTATATTTTATAACAACCGAAAAATATTCAAAAAGATTTTTTTTTTAAATTAATTTTGTGATAAAAATTATTTCAGAACCAAATTCATGTTAATTTGCAACTTGAAATTTCACCACATCATCATGACGTTGTAAAAGGAAAAAACAATACCCATCTATTGAGCATTATGGAACGGACAAAAACAAAGGTTGGACACATTTATGTTTGTTGTGTGGTTGTTGGTAACCGTTTTTGTATTATGTATATGTATCGATAGAAATCATTATTACCTTTCATAAAATTGCATAGCATTGCAAATTTGTAAATTTCAACAGAATTGAAACTGTATAATTGTGTACAAAACATAACTGGTATGCCCGTACATGATAAACATTTTATTTCAGATAATATTTCCTGATGTGAATGACGTCAATATAAAACCAATAAAAAAATCTCAAGTGACTATAACTGGCACTATTGATGGTGTGTATAAAGCCAGACAACAGCTCATTGTATGTATCTGTCAGACGCACATATTATAATATCATAAAACATACAAATTTAATATATCGAACAACGAAAATGAACATTTTCACATTTTTATTTTTTTTTATTACATTTTATTCACAGGGTAATCTGCCAATAGCTCTGATATTTGATTATCCAGAAACTTCACTGGAAACAGATGATATTACGGCATTAGGCAACAAATATGGTGTTTTTATAGCCGTACGACAAAAAACCCGACAGAGTACCCTATGCATTGTTATTAAAGGGGTTGAGAAATTTGTTGGTATGACTTCGTTTTTAAGTTCATTTTCTGTTTTCAAAATAATTTCATACCAAATATTTAAATATCTTGCAGATAAAATATATGAAACTAGACATATATTGTTAAATTTAAGTTCGCCACTAGTGAAACCGGAAATTCCATCGACTTATTTTGCTCCAAAGGATCAGGACGTTGAAATTGCTTATCGCAAAAGTCTGGCAGCTTTGTTATCAAATTATCCAGAAAGTCCTATTACACCTGGTTTGCCACCAGGCTTTGGTCCAAATACAAATTCACCATTTGCACATTATCAAAAGTTTAATAACACCCAAATAGATTTGAATCGACAAAATCTACAAAATATGCAAAATCTTCAAAACCTACATAATTTACAAAATTTGCAAATATCACCTGCAAGTCTTAATCGATTCCAACAGCGGCAACAGCAACAACAAACACAACAACAGCAACAACATCAACATCAACAACATCAACACCATCAACAACAACAACAACAACAACATCAACAACAACAAATTTCGAATCACTATTTGGCACCTCCAACATCATTTCAATCTTCACGAAATCCTAGTCTTTCACCTAGATGTGCTTCTAGTACTAACACTAGTGGCTATCATAGTCTTAGAAGCAGTACAAATTCATTGGAACAAGGTTATCCACCATATCAAAATAGCATGCAATCCACAAATTCGTTAACTCATCTATCGCCTGATAATCAAAGTTTTATGAACACTAGTATCAATAATGGATTTAATGAAACTAATGGACCTCACGGATATGATGCTGAATGCCGAACACCACCTGGATATGGAATGCACCCGGTAAAAGACATAATAAACGACCTTTCAAAATTTATTCTGTGACAATTTTTTTTTCTTGTAGCGTGTTTTAGATTACGATGCGACCAGAGTTGAAGGTTATAAAGCAATGCAGCGTGCCCCACAAGGTGAAGTGAGAACACCTACTAATGTTTGGGCTGGTTTATCTCTAAGCAAAACGTCACCCTATGCCTTAGAAACTACTGCCATGTCACATTGGACTCAACGAGATGATCAATCACCATTCAAATTAAGTTCAACTACTGGTTTACTAGATTCCATTCCAATACAAGATCGCGATCAACTATCTCAATACAAGGACATTCATTCGCTTCTGACACACTTAAAACTCGATCATTACATAAGTAAATTCACAAATGATAAATTAACTTTCATCACTATGATTTAGGTTATCATTTTTTAAATGTGTGCGCTTTTCTAATTTCAGGTAATTTTGTTATTAACGAAATTGATGTGGATATGTTTGCATCATTGACAGAAGAGAATTTAATTGAGTTGGGAATAAGCTCATTTGGTGGACGTAAAAAAATATTATTGGCTATAAATCAATTAAATTCGGAACGATTTATGTCAAGTCCAACTCTAGGTAAATTTTCTGGTTCTGCTGCGCCTGGAGCCGAACGCAGACCAAGTGGATGGTGATATTTATAAAAAAATATATCATTACACAAAACAAATACCATAGTTACCGAACAATAAAACTATTTTGCATGTTTAAATATTTATTAAAAAAAAAAAAAAACAATAAAAAAAACGAAATAAACTTAAAAAAATAAACAAAAAAAAAAATTACAAAAAGAAGAAAAAAACCAAAAAGATAAAATAAAAATCAATTAAAAAAATGAATAAAATTGCAATGAAAATCAACCATAAATATTATTGGAAAATTTATTGCACCACCTATAAATAAAATTATACATAAAAGCATCCATCAATTTTTGCTATCATCTGGCACAACAATAATAAATATAATAAATTATAAATAATTTGATTTTAACATATTATTGTTGATTAACAGATAAATTTTATATAAATTTATTTCATTAAAATCACTAAAAATCGTCAATAATAATCATCGAAATACATCATTGTAAATATTTGTAAATTGTTAATATATGTAATTTGTAACTTATATTTTTCTTTTTGTTATTTAATATTATTAATTTATTATAAAATGCATGAATAATATTATACTTTTAGTTACAATATATTGAATATGTTTTACTTTATAAAAAATATATTAATATATTAATATGTAATTAATTTATAAATTATAGAGTAAGACAACAAAAAAAGAAAAAAAAAACTAAAATTGTATAAACGAAATTATAAATTTAAGCGATGCATGTAGAATAAGGTCTAACAAAGTAGAAAACGGAATGACCTATAATTTAATTTAAAAATGTTTCAAGTGAACGAGTACTTTTAAGAAATTAGCTTAAATTGAGAAAAAGGTACTTGATATAATTTCGTACTAGCTATCATAAAAAAAAAACAATTTATAATAAATATAAGCACGCATTTTTTCTTTGTTTTTATTCAAAGAGAAATAATTGTATTTAGAATAATAATATTAAATGATTATCATAAGATTTAATGTTAGGCGCTGATATATTATAAGTGTTTAGATGATAAGTACTTATATAAATTTGTTATATTTGCCAAAAACGAAATCTATACAGAAAAATGTTGCCTCGTAAAAAAGAAACACAACACCAAATATTTGCAAACGATGTTATAAAATTCTTTTTAATCTTTTTTTTTTTTTGTAATTTTGTTTATTTGACATTTTTCTAATTATATTCATTTAATTTAAAAAGACCCGATAATCAAAAACGTATGTCGTAATGTTTGTAAAATTTCGTTGTAACCATAAAATAAAAAAAAAAAAAAAATGGTTTTTTAACAAGTAGTGGCCGGTGGTAACATAGAGTAATTTACTTAAAATACAAACCAACCACACCAACTATTTAATTTTTAAACAAATAATTTTTGTCTTGTCGATATAATTGTAAATAATGTTTATTTTCTTTTTTCAATATGGAACTTGATTCTATTGATAGGTTTTTCTGATATTAGAACGAGTTACCGTTATTTGAAAAGAGACAAATTTTTCTTTTATCAAAAATATTTCAGAATATTCGACTATAAATTAATTAATTAATTATTGTTATTATCTTATTTATGCACATTTTACATACATTCAAAAACAAAACCAATTTATTACATATTTAGAAAAAAAAAATTAATCTTAACTTCAATTGAATTATTTATAGAAGTAACACTAAAAAGCTAAAAGTTTTCTGATATTATTTTAAAATTCTATTGTGAAAACTTGTTTTTAAAATTAGCTATTTCCACATTTGGACCATCAAATTAAAACCAAAAATTTATACCTTTTCATTTTAAATCATAAATATTTAATTAAACCATTTAAAAGCTAAACTGAATTACATTTTACAAATAGCAAAAAAATAAAATAAAAATAAACGTAAATTCTTATAAATCTAATAAAATTATGAAAACATCGGGCAATTAAAAATAAAAAATTACAAAAAAAAAATAATAAAATAAAAATACAAAAAAAAAAAAATACAAAAATCTTATTTAGCATGAACGAATGTTTATAAAAATTTGTAATTAGTTGAGATCTAAGTACTTTATTGTAAAAAAAAAATTATTATTTAAGTGGCCCTCTGCCTAAACTGACACAAAATATCGCCTTTAAATTAGACATACAAATCATTTTTGTTTAATATTAATAGTCTTTAATTCTAAATAATAAAATTTGATATTGAAACTTACACAAAAATGAGGCTTATTTTATATGTTTAAATTTAAATCTGATATTTTGTGTCAAACAATAAATGGAATTATTGTACAATTTCTATTTATTTAAATAACAATTAAATATAATATTAATTTTAATACTAATTATTATGTATTGAAATTTATTAAAAAGAACAAAACTTTTTCTCATTTATAATTATTTCAATTCAATTTTAAGGAAAGACCGAAATATAAAAGAGGCAGTCGGTCATTAGTTTTAATATAAATTTATCGAAACAGAGTAGTTAAGCAATATCGAAATTTTATGAGAAAAAAATGATCATTTCATATTCACTGATAAATTTATAATTTCCAAGAAAATCATTAGTTTTAACTTTTCGCGTTAGTCAATCATTTTTTTTTTGTCTCAGTAAGTAACAATGTAACAATATGGTAAACTCTATTACAAACTCAAATATTCTAAACTACACGTACACATCTACTCAAAAAGAGAAAAATAAAGATAGCACAATTTTTTAAATAAAAAGCAAAAGGATAATTTAAAAAAGTCAATACAAGGTGGTTTTACATGCTGTTTGCATTTCTTTTTCAAACTTTATGTTCAATAATACAGCAATCTAATAAGAAAGTTGATATATTCAGAAATAGACAGACAGACTATATGTACTACATCTGGATTTCTATATCAAAAAATAAACTTCGAAGTCGGTCTATGATCCTTATAATAGATGTAGAAAACTTTTCTTCTTCTTTTTATTTTTCATTCATTTTCTTTTCTCTTTTAAATTTACAATTTCTACCGTTAAATCTTTTATAAGAGGATATTTTGTTTGAAATAGCATCATAATGCAGGTAATGTATATGTATATGCATCTCCACTTCCATATAAATGACTGTGTTTGTGTATAATGTAATGTGCATGAAATAAATTGCTTGCTCAATTTATCTTTCCTGTTGAACTTGTTTTACCTACAAACAAACACAATTAGGAAATATTATATTTTTAAATATAATTTTTTTTAAAAGCAAAACTTTTAATTAAACTTCTAGCTCAGATGGCAGAAAAAGGAAATACTTTCTTTTTTATGTTGGTAAGTAACTGCGGATACTTAATATATAATATGCTTAAGTTTTATCTATTTAGTATTATAATGATTACTGATTAGAATGTTTAATATTCTAACTAAATGGAAATAATATAATTATCCGATTAAAATAACCCCATGCCGAGTTACTAGAATTATCAAAATATAATTTAAATGTTATTATAATATCCGTTTTTAGTAAATTGCCTTTTCACATTTTTTTTTTTTTTTTTTTATACCAAAATTACAAACATATAAAAAGGTTAACGTATTAATTTTCTTTGTACGAAATTTTCGTAGCTTAATAGGAATTTTTCCATATTTTTTTTCTTGTTGCATATATGCGGCCGCTATTATTATATTCTTTACGTGTTCAGATTTTTCGAATGTATACCGAGAGATAGATATTTGGTTGCTGGTTGGAACGAAATCTGTAGAAAAACCGCAAACATAAAAAAAAAATATTTGTGACAACAAATGTGTTATACGGCAAGGCTATATGGATAATTGATTTACGTTTTCAGTAAAGGTGCTCTTTGCTACGGAATAGAAAACGAGAAAGAAAAGAGGAAAACAGCTAACAACATACCTAACAAATAAAATGAAATGAAAATTTGGTACATTTTTATTGAAAATGATGAAAAAAAGAACCTTGAATTTGGAAAAAAAACATTTATTTTTTTATTTTTTTACTTGTATGGTTCTTCTACCCATTCTCTGCCCAACACCACTATTAAAAGTATATATTATGTATGTATTGTATGGATATGTATATGTTTTTTTATTTTTACACAAGCAAACACACCATTTATAAACATTTTTCTGGGTTGCGCTCCGTATGTGAATTGTAAATGTTATGATAACGCCAGACTTCAATACCTATAAGAGCATATCTTATTCATATTATATAAGGCATCGTGTGCTGCCGCTGAAATCTTAAAAAAGGAAAATAATAATAATGTTCTGAATGATGAAAATGGTTAATTTGATCTTTACATTGAATTTGAAATTAATTTTATGAAAATAAAATATAATTTAATTCTTCTGCACGATTTTACCTTCTTATTTATTTTACATGAAAAAGCTTATGCTGAAGAGATAAATATCTTTTCTTATGCGTGAGCTACATTTTGATAATAAAAAATTTTTGTTTATTTTTTATGTGCTTCTTTTTTTTTTTTTATGAATATCTTATGTTTATTTAATATAGAGCACTATAAATATGAATATACCTACTTACGCACGAAATAAAGGATTTATACGAATTTAAATATGAAATGTTCTATCATAATTCTATAATAATTCCATAATAATTCCATAATATATTAATAAAAAGGTACCTCGTTCTAAATATATGTGGTGTATAAAAAAATATAAAAATATTATTAGATAATGATTTTTGCATATAAGGTCGTCTACGAAAATATAACATGGATGCTGCTTATAGGTAGGAGAAACCTAAATATATGTCCGTGGGTAGTTAGATTAGCAGACACTAATAAAATTGTGCTTATATTTTCTTATCGAAATGGAGGCGCCTAGTAGCATAACAGATTTTTATATTTAGACCAGGATATTCGATATTTATTTACACATATTTGGATATTTTTAAATGTCAAATTAACTGAAATGTTAAGTTAAATTTAATTTTATATGTAGTAGCGATAGCGTTAATAATATTTATTAATATAATGTATTTTCCTAAAAATATTTCACATTTGAAAATAATATTTTGTGATTACTCAACTCTGTATAGAACATGAATTCTCTGGAGAGCTTTTTACTACTGACTAGAAAAACTTTCAGAACTGAATTAATCCGATTTCCCGATGCAAATGAAGTAAAAATATTTGACGTAGTGGTTAATTCTGAGGTATTTCTGTTTGTATAATGGCTGTTGATTAATCTAATTACACTTATGTTTATGTAGTTCGAGGTTAATTTGAACTCGAATTATCATAGTTAGTATTGATATGATAAAAGTCGTCAAAAACTATCTAGAAAACATTTGAAAATTAGATAAATTAAAAAAAAAAACTAAATATCAATTGTTTCCAAAAATGAAAATTCGAGAACTTTCTAACAACTCTTTCGTTTTATTCGAGAAAAAAAAATTCATAAAATCACTTTCATTAAGGCATAAAAAGCATTTAAACCAAAGTACCATGGATTCATTATGAACAAGAGAAAGAGATAATGTAACGTAACGTATCTGAAAATTTTATGAAGATAATCAGAAGAGACTCTAAGAAGAAATTAAAATGTTTCGCAATGAAATAATATTAGCTAATATCAATT
>JAABKK020039697.1:0-13513 GCA_011634745.2 Catotricha subobsoleta | reverse complement strand
TTTCCTAAGCTGATTTTGAGAACTGTGAAAATGAATAGTGGGATGGTAGCTAAGTCGATCTGTACTGTCGACAAAATGGTTGTGTCGGCAAAAATGTTATGTCGGCGAAAATGTCATGTCGGCAAAAAAATTGTCGGCAAATTGACCGGTCACCCTATTGAGCTGAATATATGTATAACCAAAATGGATAATTTCGAATAAAGATTTGTATTCACAAACACAGCTCTATTTGGGTATTCTTTATATTCAAATTTGCATCCTTTCATCAAAATCAAAATCGTGTAATTTAAATACGCGATAAAATATTTTTATGAAATTTTCATAAAAGCTGTTAATGGCTCTTCCATACACATTAATCGATATTATGTGTAAGAAGTAAGGTCGACCAAGAGAGACAAAAAAAAATAAATAATAATAAAAAAAATGTAATTTATTTTTTCCACACCATGGCACATTAAAATTAAATCGATTTAATAATAATAATATAATTGAATTACACTCTTGAACTCACGTGGCCAATAAATAAAATAAAATTTTCGTTACTAATATACAATAAATAATTATTGGACTTGGTGTTTGAATATGAGTTTATGTAAAAATGCTGTTATTACGTAACTTATGTTTCGATTACCGCAAATATAAACCGTTTTAAATTTCATTCATTTCAATGATTTACAATTTTTATAATTTGCTAGCCATTAATCAAATCGTTTGCTAAAAGATTTGTAAGACATATAATTTAAAAGAAATTCTCTTTATTAAATTATAAAAAAGCAGTACGAAAAATATTATCATCATAATCCACAAATCTATTATGAAATATTCTTAAAAATCTGTAGAATATTATCATTTTTTTTTTTTTTTGCTTTTGAATAAAATAAAAATCATATCGATTTACACGATTCCTTATGCAGATACCATAAAAGTGTAATAGATTTGTGGTATTGGCTCACCAAAACATATATTATTTGATGATGAGAAAATTTCTATTTAATTTAATATTTCTTGATAACCATTTTCAAATAATAATCCATTTATTGTTGTTACAAAAATTTCATTTTATCCGAATATTTTCTAAAAATAGTAAAAATATATAGGTATATAAAAATAGAAATTTGTTTTTATTATACTGAAACGGTACGATATGCTCAAATACCAAGTTATTCGCCTATGTACCAAAATGTATATTGTATAGTTTTACCATTTAAGCCATATTATATGGTCTTAGATCTTGTATAATATAGCATTAATCTAATTTAGCGAAGGATTATGTTTCCTACTCTCTTCACTATAATACCATATTACCTTACAATCAGCATTCAGCTTATTGCGGAAGGAAAATTGGTCTAACCATATATATATATAGCAAGATACAGATATATACAGATATGTTCAAGAGAAAACTGTTTTCGTTTTATGTTTTTTTCGTTTTCTGTTGTTCTTCATTTTCTTCTATTTATTTGCTTTGTGGTACTTACTGAACGTACGAACAAATTGTAATTTAATTATGGTCAAAAATCCAAAACTAATCTCATCTTATGTTTATTTATATAAGTAATCTAAAATAAAATAAAAATACTATAAACATAAATAAAATATAAGATTATTTTGCTTATATTTAATCGTTATACACAACAAAACAATAGCAAATTAACACGCAACTGACTAGTGTGAATAATTTTTTTTTTTTGTTTTTGTTGTTAGTCCATCATTTATTTATTAATAATAAAATAAAACTCAACATATAAATATTTGCAGTAAAAATGTAATATTGTTTGAATTGTACAATTGGACAAATGAATGCGGGCAAATAAAATAAAATATAAAGAAGAAAAATAAAATAGACGAAAATTAATAATGACTAGGTTTAAAATGTTGATTACTACGTTTGTATGTATATTTATAGATTCACTTTATTTGATTGGTTGGAGTATATTAAGTGAGGCTAAATAAGGCATTTGTTTTTCTTTAATATGGAAGTGTTCAGGTTTCAATTCTATAGTCCTTTAGAGTTGTGTTGTTTTGGAAAAATGTTGTATTATATATAATAGGTATAATGTATTGTATATATTAGTACAGCTATTAATACTATCACGAAAATGTGATCAATCTCGTACAAAACGAAACATCACATTATGAACATTGAACATATTGAACAAAATATGATACTTATGAGTCTTATATGAACATAACACTCATAGTTATCATGATTTATATTAAGTGTTGTAATCCCAATCGGATTATAGCTTTAACTAATTTCGATTTAAAAGTTTTATTTTTCTAAATCAATAGTCTTATAAGACAAAGATTGACTCGTCTATACATATATATAGATTTGTATCGACGCATTTTTTTACGAAATCAACATTTCGTTGTTGACAACAAAGGTACAAAACTTTATAAATATTTAAGATTTTTTTGGTTTTTCGTTGTATTGGAAAAGTATTACGTTGAAAATAAGGATAAAACAATTTTCACTTACAGTCATATATAGCCAGTAGAAAAGAAATATGTTACACTTATTTGTTTGTTTTAAAAGAATTTAATAAACTTTTATTCTTATTACATAAATGAATTTGATTCAGAATTATGTTTTTGACATTCATTTTTGTGAAACATGTATAAATGTTTTAAATGATGACATTTTAATATAAAATGAAAAATCTGACATTTTTTTTTTCATATTTTTTGCAATTTATATAAATGTTTATTTTATTTTTTTGTTGTTGTACGTACATGTTATTAATCGAACCAAACCGAACCGAACCCCAAGAACCCCTGCTTTTTTGACTTCAGAACCGAACCCTTAAAATATTTTTCAAGAACCGAACCCTTAGAACCGAACCTCTTTTAAATTTTTGTAGCTTTTATACGGTTCTGAAAAAATAAACAATTTAATTTAAATCGAATGAATAGAACTAAAGCATTTGGAAAGATTATCGAACCGGACCAAACTAAACCCCTGAGCCCCTGCTTTTCTCAGCTCAGAACCGAACCCTCACAATATTTTTCAAGAACCGAACCCTCATAAAATTTGAAGGGTACGTATCCCTGTTTTATACGTATTACGTTTCTTACGACAAGATAGTATTTTAAGATTTTCAAATGGAATGTCATATTGATTTTTTTTTGTGTTGGCTCTTTTTTTTTTTAAGTTATTAACGTGGGTGGGGGATGAAACAACATTCTTGTTTTTTTATTCATATTTTCGATTTAACAAAAAAATATTTACCGTTTTTTTCGCTGGTATTAAAGTTTATTGAAGAAATGTGGTCAAGGTCAAGAGTTAGTTGCTAAAACTTTTTTTTTACATCATTTATGGAAATATTTACTGGCAATCAATTCGACATATTCTATATTCGACAATCATAGTAAAAACATTTGAGTGAAATATAATACAATTTGCATGACATGATAAACGATTATAATAAAGAAGAAAATTTCAAATGGAAAATAAAATAGTTTCGTTTAAAAATGTTCTATGTAAATTTTTAAAAGTAGTTACCGCTGTTCCCATTTCCATTTAGTACTTTTTTTCTATACTACTAACGGCTTGCCTATATAACAAATTACCATGCATATATAGAGAAAACAAGGGCTCATCAAGCGTATTTTCGCTGTTTGAGTAGATTATTACTTTTCTTACAATTGATTTTATAAAAAAATATACTTGCTTTTGAATAAACTAAAGAACTCTAAATGATATTTCTTTATAACAGAATGATATAAAATACGCTCAAGCTAAAATATATAGAAAATTCAATAATCATCTATTTGTATACTAGAGATATACAAGTATTTGATCTGAAAATAAAAAAAAAAGATAAAAATAACATCGAATTATTTGAATTGAGGCCATCTATAAATTTCAATTATATCAACTTCCCCTAAATTTTCATAACATATAATTATAATACCCTTACTAATGGTACAAAACGCAATAAAAAAAAAAATACGTCTTAGAAACATTATTTGGTATACAACAATGTATTACTAATACATATATAGTTAGTTACACATCAAAATATTTCTAAATGTAATGAAACAGAAATTATTTATTTAATAAAAGAAAACATCGCAATTAATTCTATATTGTTTCTTCAATATCGTTGTCATAATAAAAAGTAAAATCCTTATTTAATTATAATATAATTTACGTATAGTGATAGTAAGAAAATGGTCAGAAAACATGTGTGTGGTGTGTATTTTATGGATGCTATTAAACTTGAATTAAAGACAATCATTATTTATTGTAAGTGTCTTTCATTTCCTATATATATCCATATATATATATTGTAATGTTTCTGTTTAAGTGCTTTTTCCTTTTTTGATATTATGCGTTGCGGTTCGATTACATATATTTTATCAGGATAAATTGTATTTGTATATTACTTTTAACATATTTCATATGCAATGTTTTTATAGTAGGATATTGTGAATCTATGCGAATATTGTACATTGTAATAACATTAATCTTTGGTTTTTCGCACATAAAACTAAATTAAACGGTAGACCTTTATGGATGGAGATAGGCAAGTGAACAATAGATTTTGATGATGTGAAAGTTACTCAATATTCCACCTAATATTTGTTAAGAGACGTGTTTTCTGTACGGAATAAGATCGAAAAGGAATTTTTTTGATAGAATGGGTCTGTAAATAAATAATCATTGGAAAGGTTAATATTAAGTTGAATTTAGTTTTTCATTTACATTCCGGATCTGAGTGGAACAGTAATGATGACAATTTGTACATAAAGAAAAAAAAGAAAAGAACAAGCTGCCACAATGGATTCGTACTTACAGGACTTAATTTTTCGTAAACATGTATATTTTCACGAGAAAAAAATTCTGAATCTTTTGGTATATTGACCATCAATACCCAACAACTCTATCCTAAAAATAAGCGTTGGTCAGAAGGAAAAAAAATCTCGAAACCAATAATTGTTTTTTTTTTTTTCAAAAATAAAGTAAAAATTGAAAAATAAAGTTGATATTCGAGAGATTTTTATCAATAAACATTCTATTCATCCAAAAGTAGTACTACGAATATGTGTTTTTTATCAAACATAAATATTCTGTAAGAAATTTCTAATTTCTATTCTATTTAATTGTGCTGCATTAATTTAAAACCATCATATTTCTATAATGATGCCCTAAGAAGATGATCAATGAAATACAAGAACTAACCTATATTAAATTAACAAGAGTGAGAATGGGTCATATAAAGATCAACCTAACCAACAATATATAGTACATCATCATAAATAATAAATATAAACAGGATGTTAATTCCTTCCTTCGTTTCATTTTTTTTTTTATTGTGACCTAATCCATCATAATCACATTCATGATAAAAATCAACTATTTTCTTTCTTATTATTTTTTTTTATAGTCAACTCATATGAATATGATAGACATAGTGCACGCTATCAAAAAAATTTGTTTTCACTAAATTTTGTTGGCCTAACTTTGGCTTAACCAAATTTCATTTTTTTCCCTATCTCGGTTTCATTGTATAATAAATTATATGCATATGTTAGTACCCATTCCCAGCAGCACCAGCAGCACCTATAGTACTAGAGCTTGTGTATCCAGCCGGCTGGTGGTAATAATCGATAGTAATTACAGTTTTTATGGATTATAAATATGTTGAGATATATAACAATTCTACTAAATATTCCATAATAGCGTATATCTCAGCTGTTTTTCATGTATTACCCACAAACAATTTCTACATAAAAAATATATTTTTTATAAATTTATTATGACAACGAAGGCTAGATTAAGTATAAAAAAATAATATAAAAAAAGAAGGTAGGTAGGTGAATTGGTGTTATATATTGTATTTGAAAGAGAAACAAAGAAAAATCAAAATATTGAATTATGTATTTCTAGATACACATTTCGAAAACTGCTATAATTTATTATTTAAATTCATGTTTTTACTGTTAAATATGACATGAAATTTAGTTTAATTCTAATGTTTTGTCATCGCTTACCATTTAAAAAAAAAACACTATTTTTTTTCTCCTAAAATTTTATGTTGAATTTTAACATCTTGTAGCGCATTTTACAATAATGATGAATTTCTTAAAAATTA
This sequence comes from Catotricha subobsoleta, assembly GCA_011634745.2. Taxonomy (NCBI): domain Eukaryota; kingdom Metazoa; phylum Arthropoda; class Insecta; order Diptera; family Cecidomyiidae; genus Catotricha; species Catotricha subobsoleta. Next base: position 7,412 of record JAABKK020039697.1, on the reverse strand, counting down.
CTAATTCTTTTTTTGTGTTAAATCGAAAATTATGTACACAATAAAAAAAAATTATCTAAAATGTAAGCAGTTGCTTTAAATAGGTGTATTAACAACCACTACAATAAAAAAAAATCAATATTACGTTCATATCAATTCAGTGTTAGAGTACGAAAGAATATTTAATCCACTTGTAGAATTTATCAAAAAAAAAATATTTATATTATAATTATATTTATATATAATATATATTATTACATATATGATGTAAAAAAATATATTTTTGTTGGCTAAAAGCAGGGAATATATGATTTGAATAAAATTTTGAATAACTCCATTGTCATTAAAATAGCATTATAGTCATATTATTTTTTGACATGTTAAGCTAAAACAAAAGTTTTGTGCAAAAAAGAAAAATAATAAAGAAAATGATGAAAATGGAATAATCCCATAATAAAATAATATTTATATTTGAACTACTTCTAATGAAAACTAAAGCTCTTTAAGTGAGCATAAGTCTGTTTTATCTTCGGCACATTGCATTTAATAGCAGCATAATTTTAATTAACTTTTTTCTTTTTAATTTTAAGTAAATCATCAGCGATTTGTATACGAACAAGTAGAAAAACGAAGTAAGAAAATGCCGTCTATGAAGTTCTCGTAATTGAAATAGGACTTCTTTTAAAATAGAAACGTATAAGTACTTATTTATTTACAGAATTTTAAAATGATTTTCTTCAGAGGTTGAAGCCGATCAATTTTTGTAAGCGGCAACTAAATGAGTATTAAAAATGGATTCCTTGCGGTCGATTTCCTATAAGTCGGCTTAATCACTTTTTCCATTTTTAGAACAAACCTCCGAGATATTTATGCGTTAACATGTTTGTTTGCCCCGCAGAACTTTGTTTTATGACATTAGCCACACCTTTTGCTAGTGGCCTATGGCTTGGCGGCTTCAATCTCTGGACTTGTCTTTCATATTTATTAAATCCACTAGTCAACATGAGCTTTTGTTTAAAAGTTGGTTGGCCCTTTTATACAATTTATCTTTTCTAAATCTTTTATTACTATTTGTTTTTATTTAAATAAGAATTCATCTAAATATAAAAGCACCCGCATAATATGAGAAATTATTCTAAATTTAAGTAACAAAAAAAAAAAAAAAACAATCCTAAAGAAATAAGATAAAAACACATTTTCAATTGAATTTCATTTCATTTAATTATAATTTTTTGTTTTCTTAGTTGAATCGCGTCTATTTATTATAATATTCAAACGGAAATCATGAGAGAGATTTCCAGAACTGCAAATATGCATAAATAAATATGTAAAATATCACAGCACAAATATAGTTTAAAGTATAGTTGCTAAAAATAATATCATTTTATCGTCATCATTCCGTTGCATGTTTAGTATTATAGAAAATATCCAAAATGAAATAGAAAAATATGCAATACAAAAATGGTTAAACATTGGACGGGTAAATACATATTATAACAATATATAGTTCTGCGTTTTCAGATTAAATTTTTTTTCTTGTCGTTATGAGGGTTAACGCAATATATGATTTTCAATTTTTCCATCGTGTGTATGTTGTTATGATTTCCATTTATGCATATTGAAACAAAATGGGAATATTCGATTTTATTTTATTTTCATGCTTTGAGGTGACAATATAACAAGATTAATGTGTTACAAATTGCATGAAGCTAAATGAAGGGGTGTTTTTGATTATATTTACGCGGTCGTTTCGACACATGTTGCAATTTCATATGTACAGTGAAACACCAATCGGTCGCGTACTTAGAATGAAATTTTTCACTTAAAGGACTTTTCAATTCTTTTCTCTTGTGTTCCATTTAGAGATATAAAAATACATTATTTGTTTTTTTTTGGTGACACACCAAGGGTGAAACGTTTCACTTAGAGGATTTTCGGAAAACGGAAAAGCCGGAAAATGATTTTTTTTCCATATTAAAATACATTTCAGACATTTTCCAACAATTAAAGTGTTTCATTTAGACGGGGTGTTTCACTTAGAGGGGTTATACTGTACTTGTATATATAACTGAATACTACTTCATTCTTTTTTTCTTTTTAGCTTTTATCACCTCTAATGGATTTTAGTGGCAATGATTTTATTCCAAAAGTCAATTTTCAAAATGATATTTACATTTCTATCGTATTTTTCCTCTTTTCATTTTATACGTATTTTGGTTTAGTTATTGGTATTGCCTAAATTGGTGTGAGTGATAGCACAAATTGTTTTCTTCGTAACTAGTTTACTAACTTATATTTATTACATGAATTCATACACCCAAAATATAATCAAAGTTATGTTTTACCCCAGGGATCGGAAACAACCAATTTCAAAGGGTTTTTCTTCTTCTATTATACCCGTCGGTCCATTTGATTATGGTTCAAAATATCGATGGCTTTGATGGTTCGGTAGGCTTTATCATTTTTAGTAGATGATTTTTTTTTTTTGCTTTTCTTCTTCAATAAGCATTTGGTTTTTATACGTGAAATTGCGAATGAAGGTAGAGATGGTTTTATATCGTTAAGCATCAACTACAATGACGTAAGGAGTTTAACAGAGATCCGGATTTTTAACATTTGTGACCACTACAAGCCAACAATAAGCGGTCATACGTTACAAAAAGTCTTGTCTGTTAAAAATTCCTTACAAATATTACCAATTTTACGAAAGTTATGTCATTGTAGATTATACTTTACTTATTTCTTAGAAAATGTACGCTTTATATTCTCTTGCGTTATCCTGTTTTGGATTTTTTTTCTTTTTATATTATTATTGTGGAACAAGAGTCATGAATAATATAACATTATTGTCTACATCCGACTTCTAAGTTATACGCAGTTTATGAATGTCTACGTGCTATGAGGTTAATATTTCAAATTTAAAAACATCCTCCTGGGCTTAAATTTCGGATTAAAATTGCAAAAAGTAAAAACTGTTCACAAAGATTCTACTATTTTTTTTTTATTATTATTAAAAAGAGGTGAATTGAAGAGAAAAAACATATTCAGTAGATTGCCGCTTGTAGAAGGAATTTTAAAGTTGTGCTTATATCGTTTTAACAAAGCTCATTATTAACAAAAATTAATCTTAATAAACTTCTTACAAATGCAATAAAATAGTGTCACAATTTGTTGGATGTTGTGTTGATATCTAGCCATGCTCAATACAAATTTTACAAATAAAATCGAGTTTTCATTGTTCTTTTAATTAGTTTTTAACAAATCAACAGATATATTTGAAATTTAGAATTATTTTGAATCCATATATAAGTATTTAATAATAATATTTTTATATTATGTAAGTCAGTTCACGCCAAGCCTATTATTATAATTCCCTGTTATGATATACATACTTACATAATATGCCAAGTTTTCCAATTCGAATGAACACGAAAAATAATATAATATTATGATGCCATACTCTTTCATTCATTACTCCAAGTATTCGGTTCCATCCACCATCCAAATAAAATGCTTACATAAAATACACAATAATTGGTTGCTTATGTACAAAGTTTATACAAAATATTTCGTATTCCTTTTATTATACTCGGTTTCAACAAAATATGAATAGAAAGAAAATTTTCTATTATCTTATTTTATTATTTAACAATATTTATACCATTTGAGGTTATATTATTATATTACATTTGTGTGATTTTATTCATATATATAAATGTTTGAGTCTTATATAATTCACACGAAATTAAATTTTAAATTTAAAAAAAAAAAAAAAAAACGAAGAGAAAAGTGGAATAAATAAACTCAATTTACAATACAATAAAATTCAATTTAGACGATTGAAATGTTAAATAAAGCATTAACCAAATTTGCGGTAAAACTTGAAAATTTCATATGCACAATAATTTCTTTGCAATATTTTCGGTTGTATTTAAATTTTTTTTGTTATAAATAATTAATCATCGGCCTTAAATAAATTAAGATCAATGACTTCATCTATTTTTAACACCCACATATATATATATGTGAATACAATAGCGGCTGCATGCATAAAAATTAACACAGAAATTCAGTATATATCAATTAATTTGCAATAACTGTTCAAAATATGAAATCTATTTAAAATCTTCAATCTAAATAAAAAAAAAAAAACAAACAAACAAAAAGAATAATAAAAAGAAAACAGAAATGATATAAATGATTAGTGGGTTTCTTTTATTAATAAAACACAAAAAGTTGTCAAATTATACATAAAAACTTGCAAAGTGCAGTTTTAAATAAAAACTTGTACATAAATTGTATTAAAATTCTATATATAATTATTAGATAATTTAATTTTAAATTATAATTATAAACGCTTAATTTGTTTGATAGAAAAATGCACCTGCATATTTATTTTAATGTTCCTTCTGAACGATGGAAAATTTAAAATTTATTAGATTTGAAAAAATAATGTTGTTACAAAATACAAGACCACGAAGCAATCTAAAGTCAAAGTGTTATATTATAATCGATGATGTCAGCCGAAATTTAGGCAGAACTTTCAGTTACGGTGTTTTGAACTTGTTGTCCACCATCCTGTAAATTAATAGAAATGAAATATTTTATTGAATTGTTTCATTTGCATCATTTTTAGTTAATTCATAAAAATTGTAATCGAAATTTCACTTACTTGGTCATTACCACTATGTGGGCGATTGCGGGGACGACGGAAACGTGGATTACCACGGCGCTGTCCTTTTGGTGGGCCATCTGCACCACCACCTCCGCCTGGTTGTTGATCGCCTCCACTTTCGCCACCTGTTCCACCTTCTCCTTCACTGTTGCGTGGTGGTCTTCTTCCACGTGGTCCACCGCGGAAGTTTCTACGGAAGAATCTTCTTGGACGTCCATTTTGCGCGCCTTCTTCTCCTGCGCTCTCACCACCGGCCCCACCTTCACCTCCTTCGCCATTAATAACTTCACCATCTTCATTTCGACGTTGTCTTGGAGGTCGACCATTTCCAAAATTGCCACCGCCGCCACCATATCTATTACCACCACCTCCTCCTCCTCCTCCTCCACCACCACCACCGAAGCGACCACGTCCACGCGGTCTGAATCTACGTGTACGACGTTGTTGTTGTTGACCATCACCACCTTCTACTCCTTCGCCACCTTCACCTTCTCCGCTGCCATTGCCTTCACCACCAGTTTCTTCACCTTCTCCGCGAGGTCCACGACGTCTAGTTCTTTGACGCCATAAACGAAAGCCTCTACGCTTTTCAGCTGCGTATGGACTTCCGCGAACAGGCTCTCCTTCTGGCCCTGTTACATTGGCTGCCTCATTACCCTTATCCCCCAAAACAACATCAAATTCAACGACTTCACCATCGCCAACTGATCGTACTGCTTTTTTGGGATTATTCTTTACAATGGCCGTTTGATGGACAAATACATCTTCTTTTGTATCATTTCGGTTGATGAAACCGTAGCCACTTTTTACATTGAACCATTTTACTGTTCCTGATACTTTTTCAGCTATAAAAACAAACAGATAAATAAATAATTAATATAATATTGCATTATAAAATTCTCCAGCAATATCTTAATGCATATGAATAAATTTGGATATTTATTTTAAAACGTATCCAATGCTTACTCTAAAAATAATAATGATACCAAAAAAAAAGAGTGAAACTTTTATATACGTTATTATAAATTAATACGAGCAACAAAAATACAATATAGCTATCATTATGTAAAAGATCATACACGTAATAATTTGCGAGGTATTAGTTTAGGCAGGCTGTCTATAATTAGAACACTCTTATTTTGTATTGTAGCATTTGTAGGCATATGTGTATTATAAAGCCGACTTCAAATAAGTACGTAATTTTTTTCTTTTTTCTTTTACGAACTGAACAATATTTTGAACACGATTCACGATATGAATAAGCAATAAAAAGTGTATACATGTATATGATTTTTTTCCTTCTTCTGAAACTAACACATAGATTACATTTTCGCTTGTATTTATTGTAAAAGTATGGTGTGTAAACTCTTTAAGAAGAAGAATTGTCCATAAAATAGAATGATGGCAAGTAAATTTAAAAAAGGCAGATGAAAAAATGTGTTTTCAAGCATATTTTATAAAATTAATTTCTATATACGCATACGATGTTTCGTGTTTCTTATTTGGTGTTCGGTCATGAACGTATAGTTGTTGTCTTTGAGATAGTTAAAAATGAGGCAAATTTTCACACATGCGCATATATGTTACGATAAAATGCTACTATTTTAATATACAACACATATATACACATTAATACGTTCATATAAATTTATATTCTATTGAATTCATAAATTTAATTTGCAAACAAAATGGCTACCGGCTTTTTATTCCGTTTTAACTTTTCATTTCATTCGCTATTAAATTCAATAATATAAAAATGAGGAAATTTAATCAGTCTAATCCATAATTATTTGATAATTAGTGAAATTATTTATTTACTATTTGGAATAGTAAAGTTATTGCTTCAAGCAAGCTGCAAATGCAACACAAAGAACGCATATAAATTTAATATCGCGTGTTCTCCATTGAAAATTTATATTCAAGAACCAAGGTTGACGCGAACACATTTTACATAGCTTAGAAATTTAAAATAAATATCACTGATTTCAACAAAATAATAAAAGCACATTTTTATCGAATACACATTAATTAAATTAGGCACATAAATGCAGAGTTATTAAATCTATCAATTTTAAATAGAATAACCAAAAACCGCGCGGCGGATGCATGCATCAGTTACACCTACATTTTTAATTAATGAAAAATTTATTTGAACATTTAATATTTGGACTTACCAATTATTGGTTTTGGTTGTTGTGGCGGTGTATCGCCTGACGATGGGACAGCACCATCAATTATTGTTCCTTCAGCTGTCGTATGATTTAATTGCGCTTGTTGGGTTTGCTGTTGTTCCGGCACCTTCTCGGAGTCAGCCATTGATATTATTTTGACTCTTTAAATCGAGTGATGTGAAAAGATGTTAAATCACTCTCTAAACCTTCTTTGAGATGTTATTCGCTTTCCAGATGTTGCTCGATTGAACATGGCTGGCTATTGCCGTCTTCGTATGAATGGATATAATAGATGAGTTGGTACACAATTACATATGCATATACGCACGCATACATACAATACGAACTATAAACGCATACCGATTTTTCAGAGTCGACAAATAAAGGTTCATTCACAATTTTCAATTGATTAATTTAAATAAATAAAATAATGCAGTTATAGTAGATTGTTATATGGTTCGTAGTAGTTTAGTTGAGTACCTATTCTACATTACAGTTTAAGATTAGTTAATGTGTAAGTAAAAACAGGCTCTGCGATCAATCAATAATATAAAAATAATATTATTATTATATTTTTATATTTATTG
>JAABKK020039696.1:52834-81336 GCA_011634745.2 Catotricha subobsoleta | reverse complement strand
TATTAAAAAAAACATATGTTTTAAACATGTTTTAAACATATGTTTAAAACACATTGTTTAAAACATTGCCAACCCTGATATATACCTTGCAAGGTATATTAAGTATACCATATAATGTATATTTTTCAAAAAAAGTATACTCTGGTATGTATAGATATACAATTTGTTCCACAAACTACCTTCCATGGTATATATTTTAAAGTATGCTTTACCACTAGGGTGTGTATATCAATGATCTGGTATCTTGTTTATTATTTATTTACAAACCTAATTACTATATTGTTCTCAGATTTAAAGTGAAAGCCGCACCAAAAAAAATATAATAGATCAATAAATACAAAAGGTAATTACAACTTCAAATAATTAAATGTAAATATATTTTCTATATAAATATTATCATGCCGGTGCATTAAATTGCATATTCTACGTGAGCTTGTGTGCGAATTCATTTTATTTTATAAATAAATGTTCCAGTTGGAAAAATAAAATCCATACACAACATATTTAATTTCTATCAAATACTCATACAGCATCTCATTCAACACGCCGTGTCGCGTTATATTACAATAATAGCTATCTAACTATTGTACAATATACCTTTTATACCCATTTTATATATATATATATATTTATATATGTTTATATTAATATACATAAATGCAATGCATGTGTTTTAAATATTATAAGAAAAAGCTCACACATCCACATTGTGGATTCCACACATATGAATATATACACATTTGCAAATTCTTATATCTCACACAACAATACATCTTTTATCGAGTCTTTTATCTTACTGGAAAGCGCACGTTAAGCAAAGCATGGCTCTTGTTTATTTTATCTCTCTCTGTCTCTCACTCTCTGCATTACAATGAAAACATAAACGTGGTGTAGAAATAAGAGTCTTTGGAATAAAAACTAATCTCATAAACGTACCAACAATTCCTATACGAAAATATTCTTATATCAAAAACTTATTCTCTGCATATTCAACTTGGAACACTAACTTATTATAGAATAGGATGCTATTTAACATAACCGCGCACATTATAACGCGCCTATCGTAAAACAATATTCTGATTGGATGCATATAAAAGTCCCCACCAATGTTATCTCCACATACACATAACTCTATACTTACTACAAACAAACACAGTAAAAAAAAAAAAAGAAATAAATAAAATATATTTACGGGCGGCCGAATGAACGGCGAATTCGATACAATACGGCGGCAATGAAGTATTCTCAGTAACATTTTACGTTTTGATCGAAACGCATGTGGTTTTTGGAATGGTTTGAATATTATATATTGTGTACTATTGCGATATAATGAATGTTGATATACGGTAGCAAGTTAAATGCGGCGGGTTAACTATAATAATAATAACAATAAATAAATAATATTTAATGATTAAAAGTGTATTATGATGTTACATTGATTTTTTTCGGTTTTATTTATATTTTTGTTTTCCACTCGTTTATTATATTATTTATATTAAGCATATATTCTTATTATTATTATTATTATTTTTTTTTTTTTGGAAAAACAAATTGTGATTATATATATGTTAACGGTGTGTTATTATGATATAAGTAATATCAAATACGTTTGCTATGGCTTTTATCTCAACAAGGACTAAATAGTTGACTATAAATATATACCCAAAAATAAAATACAACACACAGAGTAAATTCTTCCTTTTTCGACAGCTGGCTGTCAATAATTGGATATGTTCTATAGGTAGTTTAATAAGATTCTAATTGGAATTGGTTATAATGTGGTGATTGTTTATTGATTTTATTACATTTATTATAATACCCAATAATTTATATTGAAAGGGTATTTCAGTGCAAGTAAATTGAAAAAAAAAACAACAACCGAAACGTGCAATATACTTAGAAAATAAAAGTAATATATATTTAAAACTTACATTTTTATACAAATATTCATTTTCTTAAATCGCTTACCTGATTTTTTATAAGAAAATTGAAAATGTGTACATTGTACAATTAGTTATTTATGAAGTGAGCACTTGAATTCATCTATAAAAAAAAAGAAGAAAAAAAAATTAGTGTAGTTTGTGATATGTGATTCTTATATGACATATTGGAAAAAACGTTATAAAGGTGAAAGGAACAAAGGTTGCTGGAAAATATATATAATCTATTTCAGGTAAATATTATAATATGTGATCTATATATATATAATGTTCTATGTTTATAATTCATTGCTAGTATTTTGTCTATTATGATATATGGATGATTCAGAGAATTTTGGAATTGCTACAACTGTAGTAATGATATAATGTCTAACTAAAGTATATAGAGGTGTGTACCTTATTTCTTCTTAAATTCTATGTAACTTCCGGTGCATTTATATTTATAGTCATAGCATTTTTCGCATAATCTTACAGATATTTAGAGATTTCAATTAATTTTTTTTCTCCATATAATTTTAATTTTTATTTGCTATCGATTTCAATAAAAATCAACCTGAAATTAAATTTATTTTATTATTAAGGGTAGTAGAAAATCATTCCAGAAAAAATAATTTATTTAATTTAAATCGAAAGTTAAATATTTGATTGTATTTATTTAATTACTATGTAGTTGACGAATTCTATTTGATATTTATTTCTATTCTAATTATTTAAAATTTAAAACTTAAAACTTTTTAGAAAAATTTACTAGAGATGCACTTTGTTAAAATATTAAAATGTCAAAAAAAATCCTTAAATTGTTACAATAAATTAAAAATAATTATAAAATCATAAATAGAAAATATATTTGAAAATTTTAAAATGTAAAGAAAAAAAATAACTTAAATGAAAATTTAATTTGCTTAAAATTGTATTTTAACAACAATAAGTCTTTATTATAGCAAAAGACTTTAGTTTTCTTTTGAAAATTATATCGTCATTCGAGTCGTCATAGTATTAAGATAAGCCAGCATGAAAGCTACAAATAAAATTAATTTATAAATAAAGGTTTAGTGGTATATAACATGAATTTACTATATTACCAAGTATATTTTAGAAACATCCGATGGACATCATTGATGTTGATGCATTTTCTCTTCATTAATTTGATAACTATTTAATCAATGATTTAATTTTCGGTTAGTCTTTCATCAGATTTTGTCCACACTTCAATTTTATCAAAGATACTCACTCAATAAAAAGGCTAATATTGAAAATTGATTAGATATCAAAACAGTTTCGTTTAAATTAGAGGATTTTTGAAGTGTTTGCCCCAAATTGATTGTGATTTTGAGTACTGTTATAGCTGTGCGATTATATTAAATTGTATCTAAAACAAATTATTCACATTTTTTATTCTTATTTGTAATTAATTAAATTATAATTTAAATTATTAACCCTTATCCACTGTCTTACACTGCAGTTACAATACATCTAATAATACATATATGTAATAGTTGGTCAAATTAACCCACTGTCAGTGAACAAGGGTTAAATGTATTGAATACAGGTTGCGAATTACACAAAACCAAAAAACATTATATATTTTTAATGAGTATAATAAATTACTTATTTACATTTATGTATAAAAGTAGATTCTATTGATGAAGCAGAAGCAGCAAAGAAAACAAAATTAAAGTGAATTGACAATGTTCATTGTTTATGGAATGGGTCAGAATAGATTACCAAAATAAGTTTTGACGGTAGAAGCTATAGGTATTAGAAATAGGGCTAGACGTTGACCTAGAAGAAAATTTATAGATTCAGTTAAAAAAAGATTTAATTGATTTCGTGACGATCTTACGCAGAAAGTTAAAAGTTCGGAAAAGTTTGTTTAATAATGAGGAATGTTTAATTTCAATATTCTTTTTAAGTAAACCTTATCAAACCTAGGACGAAATAAAATGTTGTCAATTTTACGCTCGTTTTCTCTATTGCATGTATGAAATATATTCAATAATATCATCATTTGTAACTTTGAAGTGGGCAAATTGGTATAAATTGGCTGTTGTAAGAAGTTTCTGCCTTATTTTCTCATATTTTAATTTTAAATTTACCGCTCCCGCCTATTTCATTTTTATTTTCATCGCTTAATGGAAACAAGAGAACAAAAAAAACACTAAGCTAATATTTTTCAAAAGATTTTCTTTCCACAAAAAAAAAAAAAAATATGTAAATAAATTTATTTTGCCGATTTTCTACAACAATTTAAATCTATTTATTTACACAACATGATTTTAATAGCTGTTATTTTGACCAAACAATTAGAAACAGCGTATCTAATGTGCGGTAATGTAGAGAACGAATTGATATTATTATTATTATAATTATTTTTTTTTATGAATATTTTTTTTTTCTTTTTTCAAATATACACAAACTCTCTATTAACATAATTAAATCAATTTAAGAAGAGAAAAAAAAGAACATTAAGTCACATTTGAATAACACAAAATGACTTAATGTTCTTTTTGCTTTGGTAGTTTTTTCGTTTATTTTGTAAAAAAAAAAAAAAGAAGTAAACTGAAATAAAAAACTAATAAAAAAAAAAAACTATTCTCACACATTGTAAGATTTGAAACATTCATTTTGTTACGTATAAGTCAGTCACTGTGTGTTTCTAATCTTTTTGACGTGGTCTGACTAAGCGATACTGAACAGATAGCATATACAAATGTACGTACGATACCACAGTTGGATATCAAATGTATATAATAATTTTTTTCACATTTTCTTTTTTTTTTTTTCTTTTTTTTATTTTAATATTTTTGGTATATTTAATGACTATTAAAATATTACAGCTTTATTATTTGCGTAAAAGTGTGGTCTAGGTTTTTAATACATATTTTGTCTATAAAATCAAATAATCAAATGTAATTTCTTTTTTTTTCCGATTTTTTTTTTTTATATAAATAAGTTAATATTTCCATATTATCTGAAAAAAAAAACGCGGTAAAATTTAGTACTTTATTTCTATGGCAATAAAAAAACAAAAAAACAATAATCTTTATCATTCAATTTTTATTAATTTTAAATTTTTAATGAACTCTTCTCTGTTGCTGAAGTATTAGCTTTTAAGTGAAATTTTTTCACACAGTCCACAGGACAGCAAACACTTTTATTCAATAATTTTTCATTGAAAATTGATGGTATATATGGCGAGAAAATATCGCCAACTCTATCTCATTCGGTGCTTAAATATTTACGAATTACTTCTCAGTGTGTGTTTGATTCATAAGCTTTATAAATTTAATTTTTAATATTGCCAGTAATTAAATAACAAATTATATTAAAATTTAAAAAAATCAATAAAATGAACAGATATTTGATCAATTTTTTTAAAAACAAAAAAAAAATTTCGCTGGAACTGTGGAATTTTGACTGAGATCGGTCGTTTAAAATTTTATCTGTTCTAAATGCAATGAAATCAGTTCAGTTTGGCATATACACGCTCAAGTAGATGAATAACTTCTATTCAATTATACTATATAGTTTTTAAATATAACTTTCAGCTTTTACTTTACAACGTTTTCTTTTAAAAATCATGCAAACGATGACAACAAAAAGTATCACAATATCACTTTCGAAGTTAACAATATCGAATCAAACACAGCATTAATCTCAATATAGATTCTCATTCGTATACATTCTATTTTATATCTAATAACATAGCTTTTGTAAATAATAGATCCACAATGAAAGTTAAAAGTAATCGTAGGTGTAATATTGTATACTATATACTTATATGTGTCAAGAACAAAAAAATCATTCTATTTCTTTCATCTACTTAAAATAAAAATCAAAAACACACTGTCTAGCATTTCTGCTAAATTTCAATTGTACTCGTATGTAGAGAATAAAAGGCCTATAGAAAATCCTTCCATAATATTTAATAATAATGAGAATATCCACAAAAAAAAAACATTTTAAAGAGCATTTTACGAACGTAAACCTTCTCAACATATTCGAATTTTTGTCATTTAAAACAACAACATAAATTAATTAGGACATGGCAATACATTCATAATTATAGATTTAAAAATATTACTTGAAATTAAACTGAAAACTTAACGTAAAGTCAATTTATAAGATATCATTTATCAATTTAGTACAAAAACTTTGACGATTTTTGTTGTTGTTGTTGTTGTTGTTGTGTTTGTATTTTTATTTTATATATATTATTTATTTTTGTACAAAAAAAAATAAATAATAATAATATAGGTGCACAAGTAAGGTGTATATACACTGATTATAGAGAGAAGGTAGTGTACACCTAAATATTGATATATTAATAGATTTATCAGTAAAATGGAATTTTACATAAATACGTCTTAATAAAATAAGATACACAAATTTTATTTACACAATTTGTTTATTAAGCGCAAAGTGTTAATGATAAGACATAGTGTTTTCATGTAAGGTGGTAAATATATATATTAATATTTAATATCTATATGTGCGGCGATATATAGGTTACCTGAGTTGATGTAATATTTATTGAAAAATTATAACTCATTATACACAGTACCCGTGCGTCGCGTCTATATCTGGATTTTTATTTTTAATTTATTGATAAAACTGTTCAAGAAATTTTATTTTTATTAAATATTAATTTATGAACACAAACATATTTTATTATGGCCTGATAAGATTTTATAAACCTTTATACAAATATTACGCGTAAAATATTCAATAGCTGTATAATGATTTTGATTAAAATTGAAATATGTTTTTTTTTTTTTCTTTTATCGCGAAATTATAAGTTTTAAGAACTGATTAAATTATATGAAAATTACCATTCAGAATGAAATTTTTGTGAATTTTTTGTGTTATAGAAAAATGCGATGACATTATTTGCCACGTAGTCAATTATTGTATATGAAATTCCTTTAAAAAATTCTTTTAAAAAAAAAAACATCTTAGATTCATATTCATGAAACATTTAACGGAAAACCCTGTACTTAGTATTTTATTATATCTGGTATTATAGTAAAGAAAAAATCTGAATATTACATTTAGTGTTAAAGCCTATTAGGATAATTTGATTTATTGGTCCGCTTTCTAATCATTTGTTTTTATTGTAAGTTGAATTTAAATTGATATAACCGCAAATGTGTCTATAGCCGAATATGTCTATATGATAAAGGTATCCTACAATAGCTGATACATAGTACGAAATGAAGTTTGATTTATTAGATACAACTTTTTCTTAGATCGTAGAGTTTATTGGATATAATATAGTTATCGACATTTTTTTTTTTATAATGAGTGATATCCGCAAAAATATCTATGCAGTGCTCTGATTATGTGGCATCAATGTATTGACAACTTGTACACCGCATGTCTATTTCATATAAACAATTTGAAACAAACCCATCCAAAAGTGACTTAAATATGAAGTCCTTCATTATTCATTTTATTATGTTTTCTACAATTGACCCCAAAATATTGCTTGCATTCCAGTCCAGCTATTGCATTTGCATCGTGTATATAAAACACTTTCATGTGAAGTAATTTTATAATGGCAATAAACAAAAATTACATTAGAATTCTTATTTTCTGTAGGAACAATTAATCAAAAAATAAAAACAGCAATAATTAGTTTTAGGGATCAGTTTCTGCTAAATTTTTACAAAAATGGTGTCACCAGGCAGATGCAAAATATCTTTCTTTTTTAAAAAATTTAAATGGTTTAATTCCATCAAACATAATCACGAGTGTGAATTGTACGTTTATTTAAAAAAAAAATTCAAAATTACCTAAAGTGCACGATTAGCAATTAAATGTAGTAAATGATTGCAATTCTAGCAACACTCAAAATTCCAATCAAACTAAACCAAAAACTATTTACTAATAATTAATGAATATAATGATATACAAAACATTGATTTCTACTAGGCGTTGAATTTGCATATAGGTAATATAATATAAAAAAAAAACACACATCACGATAATATACATTTTAACCAATTCATGGATAAAGGCATTATAATTATGCAGCGATATTTATGTTGATGTGTTTGTTAAAACAAATTTAATAATGTACAATATGCACATTTTTATAATTTAAGGAAGGAAGCCATAAGATTTAAAAGCTTAATTAAAAATGGATTAAGTGTATGATGGTCTCTAGACTGTGGAAGAGAAATGCGTGCACGTGCAAATAAAATCAAAACGAAACGAACTATAAAATTTACGCTCATAATATTTATATTATTAATATTTGAAAAAAAAAAAATAATAATAATAATAACAATATGAAAATAAAGAAAAAAAAAAAAGAATATTTTAAATAATATAATAAATAAATTTATTGCATGATATTGTATAATAAAAATAAAAATTTCTTACAATTTTTCTTTTTTTATGAATATTGTTTAAAAAAAAAAAATATGTTAAAATTAATACCGACATAACCATCAATTTTGGTTAATATATTATTAATATTTTACTGGCATGATCTAATAAAAAAAAAAGTGAAGTAAAATAAAAATATGTAGGTATAAAAAAAATAACATTTTTATTCATATATTAATTAGTAAAAAAAAAAAAAAATAGATATAAAAAAAAAAATTATTTACAAGTTAGGTGGTTCGGTTGCAAACATAAAACGTAATT
Source organism: Catotricha subobsoleta (assembly GCA_011634745.2). Lineage (NCBI taxonomy): Eukaryota > Metazoa > Arthropoda > Insecta > Diptera > Cecidomyiidae > Catotricha > Catotricha subobsoleta. Next base: position 72,742 of record JAABKK020039696.1, on the reverse strand, counting down.
TAATTATAATAATTATAAATTTATTCATGTTCATTGTTATTAATACAATGTGGGTGCACGTTGCACACTTATTTACGGCATATTAAAGATGAAAACACTTCAAGATAAAATTAATTTACACTTTGCAAATAAACCAACTTGAAAAGAAATGTAAAGAGTATCAAAAAGAAAACTGTTTTTTAAAACATTGTGGAGTATTAATAATGAACTCACAATATTCGATTTGCAATACGGTTTTTTAATTTTTCTTTTTTTAATATCACACACGAAGTTTTTAATCATAAGAATATTTATTTTAATTCGAAAGAGTATTATAAAATTAATGAGTGGAGTGGTCGACTATAGACTATCTTATATAGATTTATGAACTGAAATTTCGATTTTGAATTTAAATAAATGTGACTTAAAATGCCCAATACTTAAAGATGCCAAAAATAATTACATTTTTAATGTAAGACGCTTGCAAATCTAAATTATATTTTTGGGAAAAACTAGAAATGCGACTTTAATTAAAGATAAATTTTATACTCCCTTAAAGCTAATACATCCATGATTAAGTAAATTAAAAACAATCGCGGAAATATTTTAGAAAAATGTTGGAAAACTATGAACATCTAAAGAAAGCTATATACTCAAAAAATTTAGAAATTTGGCGAATTGTTTTCAATTTGTAATCTTCGGTTAGAATAAAATGATCATATTTTTATTGTGAATCCAGCGTTTTCGATATTAATTTCAGTTTATCAATTTATATAAAACAAAATATAGACAAATAACAGTGAGAAAAAAACTCAGGTAGGAATAACTGTATATCTAAATAAATTCTAATAGTTATAACTCCTTGAATTATCCTTGAATTAGTTATGCGACGGAGATTTAAATTTGAACCAAAATTATAGCAACCCAAAGAGTGGAGAGGGGCAATCAGACACAACTGATGGCCAGTGAAGATTCTACTGCAATAATAAAACTTTAGTTCTGCTGTAGAAAACTATATATTTTACTTATTTTCATATAGTCAAGTTGCTCCAATATCTCATATATCTCTCAAAAATTTATTTGTTAAAGCATTCAATCCAAAAAAAAGACCTTCATTTATTCTTTTTACCAAGTCAATATTGTTTAAAACATACCAACAAAATATTTTTATTTTCAGTTAAAACCAATTCAGAACCTGCGTGTATGTGTTTATCCGGTATTATAATGGCCATGGTACAGAAAATGTTCTAGCAGCGTGTAGAAAAATTAACACAAACTTCCGCATAAATATAGAAAGAAGAAACAATATTATTATTAACTATAGTTTTGTGCAACTGCGTGCAACCTTCATCGACAAGAGGAACAAAAAAAAAAAAAAAAGAAAAAGAAAGAAAAAAGAGTATAAAACGTTCAAAGAAGTGTGAAAATAATTTCTTCTATCTTTCTATCTGCCAACCTATACGTAAGCTGTAAGCATAATAATAATAATCATAATAATCATAATCATAATGATATAACAATATGTGTAAAAGTGGAAGTGATTGATTTGTTGTTGTTTGTGATTATTTTCTATATTATATATTTTTATTTATTGTAATTTAATTTCATTATTATTACTGTACCTTCTAAATTATTACAAAAATATTTTAAATTATAATAAATTAATATGCATATTTCAATATACTTGTAATTTGTTAGGTGTTACTCCATAAAATTAATGATTCAAATGTGTTTTGTGTAAAAAATTGTTGGTATTATTTTTTTAATTTGAATTTTAAATTCAGTTCGATATTAAATTAAATTAAATTTAATAAAATAAAAAAAAAAATTATAATAAGTGTGGACGAGACATTATGCCGTTGTTGGTGGCTCAAAGAAATACACACGGAGTAGTGGTATTAGACCATAGTCATAGTGCCACCACAGTCACAAAAAGTGATCAGCCATTGGACTTTACAATGTCAAAATTTAAATCATCAGCCAGACATCAATTATATCGTCAATTTTACGGTGCAGAAGATTCACCACCATACGATAAACACGAAGAACAAGGTAATTAATACATAATAATTACTATTTCATAAGAACAAAAAAAAAAACAACATATACATAAAAAAATAGAAGACATAATTTGCTCTAATGATAATTTTTAATGAAAGATTTGATAAAACAATATATATTCTTATACTATGGTAACAGAGAGCTTCGAGCCTTTGAGCTTTTTTTTTTTTCATTCTCTCATATTTGCTTATTTAAACATTTGTTTATTATTTTTCTATCGCTATAATTATATTGTATAAAAATGTTAAATGATGATCCCTTAGGGCAAATATTATAAAACGTGGCACAGCGGAAAATCTAAAATTAATCGTCAACATTGTGTTAACATAACACCCATATGACAGTTCAACATGATCTTTTATATCTTTATCGTTTTCTTTTAAATTCATAATGTTATTCACGGATTGTGAATACTGGGTACATTTAAGTATAGTGACATAAAAAGCGACAGAGAGGGAGAGATAGAGAGAGAAAAGAAAAGTTATTTAGGGTGGGTTGCGTTCTCTCCATTTTCTTCCCATTTAGACTTAATCAGATAAGAAACATATAGTGGCAACACCGGTGGTGTACGTATTGATTGATGATGACTGCATTAACTCTTTTTTTTTTTATACAGAAGGATACAGAGGGTGCATATTTTATTAACTTCTTTCTTTTTTTACCACTTTTTTTTATATTCTTTTCTGAATAGGTTTTTAAACAGTGATTATAGCACTTAATTTAGATGTTAACAATATGGTTTAAAGGGGAGAATGTAGAGGCGGTTTTTCATGTGCCAAACGTAATAGGCTATTTAAAATAGTCTGTTACTTAGGAGATGGAAACGCTATTGATGAGAATTTCAAGATTATTCAAACAGAGAAAAACTCACTTCATATTTCGAATAAATTTGCTTTTAAAATTTTAAAATACGGATAAAGAACGTTGGAAGCGATCGGTTTATGCAAAATTTATTTCCAAATACTTCCTAAACAGAAACGGTATTTATAGAATTTAAAAGCATAAATTTATCTAATTATTATTTTTACTTATTTTTTTGTTGTTTTGTTAAAACACATCTCATAACATTATAAAATATTTCAACAAATAATGAAGGTCACGTTTTTGCTCGTCAACAATGGCAATTTTTTTAAAATTAACATAACAATATATGCAATGTTGCCCGCAAGTGTTTGCATGTCATATTAAAATTAGTTTCTTAAAAAAAAAATACAACCATTTCCTCCAAATTTTATTTATAATGTGTTTTTTCTTCTCGTTTTTCGTTTGTTTGACTTTGTTTAACCAATGTTAATTAAGGTACCCACTTTTAAGTAAATTTATAATTTTGCATACTTATTTTTTTATTTAAATTTTTTCTCATGTTTTTTTTTTTTTTCGTTAATGTAGATAAATTTGTAGCAAGACAAGAAAAAAAAAGTGTTTTTCACCCACTGATACATTACAATTATTCTAATGAGCGAGATACATATTTGATTTAAGTTCCTGAAATGGTCAAGTCATTGATCCACATTTTAATTATATGCCACAATCATAGCATAGAGTGTATTCTTATGTTTAGTACTACGTATATATCTGTTTATTATAATATTTAAAAAAAAAAACATCGTATCGTTTTATTTTTATCTTAAAAAGTAGTGTCTGATGCTGATGTACTTTGGTAGATTAGATTATAATGTTCATTCAGGGGCCTTATTCTTGAATTTCATGTGATATTTCTAAATTATCAATTGATTTTGACAACTATAACATGCAATTACCATGATTAAATATCGTATGTGATACATATGACAGTAATTTTGATTTTTCTTGTTCTCGATCATAATTCTGAATTACATAATTATATTTAATAATTAATTTTCTTTTTTATTTATTATCATAAAGCCATCTTTAACTATAATGAGATATTTCACTACTAAATAATTGATGTTCGCTTCTTATAACATAAATACAAAATTTATGCAATTCTAATCACGAATTTAATAATAACTTTTCGATCAGATGCATTTTTCATTAAGAAATTTTGATTTAAAAAAATGCAAAAATGTGTCGTTTTATTTCGGATTTCATGCAAATGTTAAAAAAAGGTTGTTTGTATGGTGAGAAAAATGAAATTATCTGCTAAAACATCGTGCGTTACAAAAGGTATTTTTAAAACTTAATTTCAATGGATAATTAAGAATAATTAATAAAATTAAATACATAGAATTGTTTGCATTTGATACTAGAATATTTTGATTTTTGACAAAAAGTGGGTGTTAGAAAAATTGAAATACCTCATTGAAAAAAATATGATGAAACTTTTACCCAGTAAAAAATGATAAGAAGTGCGATGATCCCAATAGTCTCTTTAAATCTTTAAACCAAACATATATACTTATATAATAAGTTAAAAAGACAAGATAAAACAAATTAAACTCGTTTAACTCATTCTCCTCTTTTGTTGCTTTGTCCGCTAGCATGTGTTTATTAATTGTGAAATTATTAATCAAAAGAAAGTCATTAAATAAAAATATACAGAAATTATTGTAAAATTGCTTTGGTTTAATTTATAAACCTTAAAGTTAATTGTAATCGGATATTATGCTATTGTCATTCATATTATCATTATTATTATTACATATTTATAATTACCAAAAATATTTTTAAAATGTCAAAACTGAACTGTCGTTTCGACACCTCTATATAAAGATATTTTGTCACTTCCCAGCATTTTAATGGCGTTACAGATAGGAATCTTAAATGATATTATTGTTGGATACAAAGTTATATTTATTTTTATTTTTGTATTTGAGTTGTTTCGATAAATTTTAAATATACAACAATACATTTTATGTTTATATGTTTTATATTTATATTGTTGTCTGTTATAATACATATTTGCGAGCATGTTTTTATAAACACAAAATACTTATAGTTACACTTACATCATTTTCGTATGAAAATTTTATTTCTTATAATATTAAATTGCAAGAAAATATTTAGATAAATTTTTTATATTTTGATGATTTATTTATGATATTATTTTATTGAATTTATGAAAGTTTTCTATATATTTGTTTGCGGATATTAAATATTATTTATAATAAATTTAAATGAATCGCATAATTTATGTGATTTAACTAAAAATGTAATCATCAATACTTTCCCAATTTATTGTACAATAATTTTTGTTTATATTTCCATTTGTTTCAGGAAACAACGATAACGAAATGCGCGAAAAACAATATGGTAAGATTAATTATAATTTTTATATTGATAAATAAAAAATTCATGGCTACGCTATATTTAAATATAAATGCAAAATCGTGGTAAAAAAAATTATTTTAATAAAAGCAACGCACCTTTTTTTAAAAAAAAAAAAAAAAAATCAAAGACGAAACGAAAATAATAACAAAATAAAAATAAAAAAAATCTGTACCGTATCGCATCTACCATTTCTCTTGTAATTGGCATTTTGCCTGATGTCTACTTGTAAAAGTATAGGAGTTGAAGTGGAGGAGCGCGATGCATGCATATAATAAAATTTATAGGCGTTTGCATTTGCTTTGCATAATATCTACCTTTAATATTTATACCTGAACTAAAACTGAAACCTATCTCTGTGTATATTACATTATTAATACAGGTAAAACATTAAAAATGAGACGATCTTTGGCTAGCGCTTATCTTGTAATTGGATTAATGAAAATTCGTGAGGTAGTTGCTGTGTACACTGTACGCTGTATTCGATGTAATAAATTAAGATTATGGAGAAGTGGTGTTTTTCACATTTTTGTACATTTCGCGTAGATGAGTTCAAATCTTCGTCAGTGAAGTAATATAGTTTTTATAAATATTTAGTAGAGCAATGTCATTAACTGTTTCGTTTGTACTTCAACCAAACTAAATATGTATACCACTTCTTATGAATTCAAAAAACATTATATTCATTGGCACATCTAAATTTCTTTTGAGCAAGATGTTTCATATAAAAAAAAAAAACAAACAAAAATCTTCATTCCCATGAATTATAAACCATAGAATTCGAACAGTGTATTCACATCCGATCGATACAAAAAATATTGCACTGCCCTATTTTGTTCGGTATGCAGATGATGGTTGTTATAAAATATAATAATAATAATAATATTCATCTTCTTGTATTATTAAGATGGTATATATGTTTTATAGTTACTTAGACGTGCAAATCTCTGTATTCAGAACAACAAAAAAAACAAAAAACAATGCTTGTGTATCAGCTTAGCATCCGCTATAAACCTTATTAAATTCGATATTATAACAGGTAACTGGCGATCGACACACAATATGATACGAAAAATATACCTAATAATAATATTGCAACATTGACTCCGGCACGGCCACAATATTATTATAGTCATTTGCATTTTGATTTTAAGTTTGGTTAAAGTATAATGTGAACAATTAATTTTAAATTGTTTATTATTATTACGTGAGATGTAGATAGTGTTTCAGTTCGTATTTCTTTCTTTCTTTATTTTTTTTTTTTGGGTTTTTTTGTTTATAATATACAACCTAATAGCTGTATTAAGCAAAGGTAATAGTGGTGTTCGATACAGAATCTCTTGATGATGACGAATGACCTATAATTTTAGTAAAATATCGATTATTAATATTAATGCATATATATATATAAAAAAAAAAAATTAAATTCAATATAATGATTATTTCTTTTGAGATAAATTTAAGCTTAGAGGATATTCATCGAACTATCTTCTCCACGAAAAACAATTTCAGTAATTCAATTTATTTGTTTACAGTAAATGTTTAATCTATAAACGTTTGGTAACAAAACCAAATCATATTTTTGTGTTAAACATTGTGATAAACTCTATAGGAATTACTTTTAATTCTAATATTAAATATCGCAGATTGTCCATAATCATAAAAATCTAACATTCATTACTATTAAGTATAAACATTTACTTAATACATCTTCTATGTAGTTCAGATTCATTGATGAAAATGTGTGTGTGTGTGTGTTTGTTTTTTTTTTCTTCTGTTTTGTACAAACAATATATTAAAATTCTCCCATGACCTTGCCCCAAGAAGCTAAACTAAATTATATAAAAATAAATGTTTTGGTTTTATCTGCCTATGCGTTCTTCTTCATCTTCGTCTTTCCACAATATAATATGTGTTGAGTTTGAATTGTATGAAACATTGTTATATACATATTGAAGCCAATGTATATTTATTAACATCACCGCATCACCATACATGAATATACATAAGAGAATTCATGTGTATAAATACAAAAAAATGAATAAATATACAAAGTTCATAGCATTATTATATGTTTTTGTAATAAGACCTGGGTGTAATGTAAGGTCTTGTTGCTCTCGGTAAATACGTAAATACACATTTCTTCTGCATATACGGCCATTTGTTGAAAGTTGTAAATTGAAGTTGACCGCGCATAAATTAAACTAATTTTCTTCTTCTTTTTGTTTTTTCTTTTTTTATCTTTATTCTTCATTCGTTCGTATATTACATTTAATAATATACGACCACTTAAATTGTACGTAATATAAGTGTAGAATCAGATGTTGATAATTATATGACTAAATTTCAGGTGGATGTATTTAGTTTTGTGGAGTACAAGTATTTATTACTTATTAACAAAGTGTAGATTACAAAACAAAACACACATTAATTCCTTTTTAATATTAACAAAACTTTATGTACATTTCTTATTTAATGATAATGTATCTGCAATTGAAATATTTTTAGTTATTGGAAAATGGCTTATTAACGTATTGATAAAATCGGCGATACGATAAAAAGCAAAAATAAAAAAAAAACACGAAAAAAATTTATGGCATTCTCTTTTTGAAATGACGTTGACAAAATAAACCGTAACATGATGTCGCTACTATTCAAAATATAAAAATGCGCTCAATTGTAACTATATATCCAACATAATTCCATAAATATTAAAATTCTTTGCATGGACCGTCATATCTTTTTGAAAGAAAACCGACATACATTTAATCAAAATCAAAACCTGTCAATAAAACATACAAATCTACAAACTATACACAATATTTAAATTGTATAATATTCGCAAATGGTCTTATATTATTTACCTTCGGTACGTCTTACATATACATATACCAGCCGAACGTATAGAGAAAAAATAAATAATAATACACAAAATAAAAAAAAAATAAAAAAAAAGTTATTCTGCATATAATGCACAAACTACAAAGGCATGCAAACCATAAGTAAACCTGGATTTGTATATATGGATTTGTTTAATAATGTTTAATATCTATTATAAATAAATACTTAATTATTATTAGTACGATTTTATGCTTTAATCTAAAACATGTTGCATTGAATCGTATATGTATTTCGTTAAATGGTAAATAATATTAATATGGGCGTGGTTCAATCTCATAATAAATATCCCAAAAAAAAAAAAAAAAAAAATAACTTGATTTCATTTCATAGTCATAAGGCAAACCACTTACTAACCAGTATCGCCAGTATGATGCATTTATTATCTTACGTGCTGGTATTTTATTTTCAACCATAGCATAATTATGATTCGCATGCAAATTGTACAGCAATATTATAATTCTATTTTATTCGGTTTGATATAAATAGAAATAGTTATGGGATTTAATAGAGATAATTAACAAAATGACTTATGCTTCTTCAATGTTGTTGTGGATTGGTTGAACGGATACATTTGTTAAGACAACTTTAGTTGATTTAGTTGCAGCTAATCATTTTCACAATGTAATGAAATTGAAATGCATTTTTGGTGTGCGTGAGTAAAATGTACGATCAAAATCACATCAAAATATTTGTATTCAGATCAGCATACCTTATAGTTAGTTCTTAGTTAATCGAGAGGGTGTACGATTTAGCCTTACTGGCGTGAGAATATTATGCTTTAAGAAACAACAATTATAAGATTATTTTTTATTAACAATTTTTCTTTTTTTCGATTTTAATCGGTACTAAGTTCGTTTACCATACGCAAATATCAACAATAAAGTATATGTTTTAATTTAAAATTGCGGTAATGCATATGAGGGCACCAAATCTACATTTATGTATTTTATTTTATGTAGATTACTGATCAGGTCAATTCAACCTGTCAAAAAAATAAAAACAAATATAAAAGCGCCTACTTCAAAAACAAATGAATCTATGAAAACTAAATGCAACCTGCCATATTCAAACATATATCTCTTGAATATAAACCATTTTCGCTAAGATTTTCTCGTACAATATTCTCATGCTGCCACATGGAATTAGTTTTGAAATTAATTTATGTAGTCAAAGTGAAATATACAATACTTCCGAGAGTGAATATATAAATATTAAGTGCAAAAAGCATCGATCTGGTACAGAAAAACGAAAACCCAGAGAATAAATATCGCTATGGAAAATAAATAAATAAATATATAATGTATAATCAGAACAAGAAAAACAAGAACATAACATAACAAAAAAAACTATACGAATATCCATTAAGTTATATATTTTATAATCGCGTATGCATATTCATAACAGAACAGAAAATAATCTTTCGCAACAAAAACAATAAGTAAATCATATATCTTTTGATGTAATCCTCAATTCAGGAGCTCCGCCCCAAGGGTTCAATATACATATACAATATATACAAACTGTAATTATGTAAAATAGAGAAAATGAGCTTAGCCTTATTATGGCGTTCTGTATTTTATATTATATGGCATATATGGATAATCCGATCCCATGCAATCATAGCCAGTAGTATTGCAATGAAAAAGAGAAACTGCAATATAATATGTTTTCGTTATCTGTTTATTTTGATGATCGAAAGAGAGGCAAATTGAATTGAAAAAATATTATTTAGACATTTTTATTTTCTTGACGAAATTATTTATAATTTCTCAAGATTTTGTGATAATGTTTTTCCTAAAAATTATGAATTAGAAATTGTTTATAAAAATAAAAAAAAAAATACTTTCATTTTATTCATAATATTTCTTCATTTAATTTCTTATAATTTTTTTCCTAGAAGACTCATATTCAAACAATATAATTTGATCGATCCATAATATTTGTAATCGATAATAATAAAATGATGTTCCGCATTAACAACCTTATGCAATGCTATGTGTTTAAATTCAATTTTCTGCCATAAAACCCATTTTTTTTTTTTTTTAATTGTACATTAACTAAATTTTAATGTAACATTAAGCTATTTAATTTATTTAATTATTTTTTTTTAAAATAAGGTGGATGAATTTTCTTTTCTTTTTATTTTTTTTTCATTTTCTTTTTAATATATAAATTGAAATAATATACTGGCTACAATATTTAATTTTAAATAAAAACCACGATTTGTAGGAATAGCAAATGCCGTAAATATGATTATCATTTTATGCAACGCCAAATACTTTTTATATTATTATTTATTTTCTTTTTCGATTAACGCCGTCATTTACTCATGCATATGGAATTAACAATTTTTTTTTTTAATTGGCAATTTCGAATCATCATGATATCGATATGAATATAAAACAAACTCTATATAAATTATTACTTAGTAAAAATTAAAAAAAAAAAATAATAAGTAAATTATTACTTATCGCGCTATCCTCAAACAGACAGACATCAGGCAATTGTGTATTTGGTCGTAATGTGTATGTGTGTGTGTGCATTTTAAGTATTGTAATTAAATTACGCATAAAACGCTAATTATTAATAAACTATAAACTCACAGAAAATATAGGTAAAGGTAAATGGTATTTAATAATAATACAAAAAGAAACGAAGAAACTATTTGAATGCATAATATTTTTATTCATCATATTGCATTTCATTGTAGGTATAAAAAAAAAATATTATCGTTTCTATTTTTTATTTTATTTTTTTTTTTCCATAAGTCATTTCTTATTCATATTTTAATTTAGATTTTAATTTCTTTGGTTTTACAAAAAAAAAAAATTATATAAAATATAATAAAACAAACAATTACATATATTTTTATGTATTTATTATCATTTTGTTTTTCTTTGCATGACTGTTGAGGTTGTGTGTTGGAAATATATACTCGTAACTCGTATCTAAAAAAAAAAAAAAATGAAAATAACAAATTTACTAAAGGAAATCATATTTCTAGTTCTTCATTTTATACCTCTATTTATACTAACTGAACTTACATGTTATGCAAAATACTTGAACGTGAACAACATATACTTAATATTTTTAATAAATTAATTGCATGCAAATAATAGAATGATTGATAATTGTTAATTATAAAAAAAATAAAAAAAAACACAACACAACACAAGTAGGTACGAGTTATAATGTATAAATATAATATCTACTGGTTTTAACTTATAATTATCAGATGAAGTAACATATTTTTTACTTACATAAATTATCATGTGTCATTTAATTCGTTTTGGTGCGGTGATTTATGTCATGATAATTTTTTTTTTGTAAATTTTTTAATTACTTATTAATATTGAAATCTTTTAATTATAGATTTAGAAGATTGCTAATAACTGAAGTATTTTATATATTTTTTTTTTAAGTGGTATTCAATAATATATTTATTTAACAAATCCAATTACAAATATGTTTTAAATTGAACTTTTTCAATTAATACGATTTTTGCTATGAGATTCGGAATCAGTTAGATTGAAAATTTATGGGTGAGATTTTCTTTAATCTTTAAATAATATGTTTAAGAAAACCTCATTCACCACCATGACAATTTCATGGTGGTTATAGAAAACGCTTATGAATTTTTGGGTGATTATTCTTTTTCTAAGATCTCATATAATGTAATTATGGTAAGCCGCGGGGAGTCGCTATAGTAATCTTTAGACGATGTAAGATTACGTAGGGATATGGCATAATTTTAATTTCAATTTAATTTTTCGATAAATCCATATAATGACTGACACCTTTAAGAACATTTAATTAGTTATTAAATGGTTTGATTATTGATTACTCATCTCGCGAAGTTCAATTTTATTTATTAAAAATTACATAAAGCAATTTTAGATATTTTTACAATATTATTATAAACAAACTGTCAATGGATTAGGTACACTACTTCATTTTTGTTCAAAAAGGTTAAGAAATAAAGTCTTAAAATAAAGGGAAAAAAACTGCACAACAATTAATTTAAAAAAAAAGAAATGTTTGAAACCAATATATTAATTTTTTTCAAATTTCTCAAAAATGAAGTAAAATTTGAAAATATAAACAAATTGAAACGTTATCGATTGGTCTGACTTTAATCCGACTGCTAATGCAATATTATTCAAATCTTTCCAATTTATGGTTCAGAGTAATTTTTATCTTTTATCCATAAAACGAATTAATTGATTAAAATATTATTATTTTTAAATGTTCCTCCTAATATTTTTTTCATATCAATATATGAGCACAGTGACGCTATTTATTGTTTTGGTCTTTGTTGGATGATCGTTATTATAGTTTATTGAGCCTTATTTTTTATAACTACTTACGTTCTTTTATAATTATCTATATACAGAATAATAAAATGTTGTCCATAAAAATGTATAGAAAGAAATCTATGCATTCCATAAAGATCATCTCATTAAAATAACGGAGTGTACGTATAATTACCTATTATATTAAAATAAATTTTATAATTTATTATTAGAAAAATATAACAATTCACTTAATAAGTGATAAAAAGAATGTATGATTTACAGTAAAAAAAAAAAAAGAAAAAAAATGAAATAGTATTTTTATGCTTCAGATAAGAAAATTGACAATGTTGTCAATTAGTTTATAATTTCCGTCAATTATTTTTAATAATTTAAAATAAAAAAAAAAAAAATGTATTAAACTGTACCGACTTGCTACACAATGTATGTGTGCCTATTTACCTATTCCATATCTTTTCACAAGTAAATATCTATAATAATATTCTCTATGCGGTTGTATATTTACAATAATAATAATAATAATAATAATAATAATAATAATAATACTAATAATAATGAAATGAAGATACATTAGTTATAATTCGACAATTAATCGTCACGCTGTTTAACAAAATGAAGAAAATCATAGGCTATGGCCAATTTAATTTAATACAATTTATAATTTTTGGTGGGTTTTGACCGTTTTCGGGAAGGTAATATAGAAATTTAAAAAAAAAAATTTAAAAAAAAATAATAATGTTACTGTTTGCTGTCGTAGAATAAATGAACGGTTGATATTGTAATGAATTGAAATGAAATTAACGATCCTCAAATTAAATAAGAGAAGAGCTAAATTGACACAAAATTATGTACAGTGCGGAATTCGACTTATTTTTACGTAATATTGAACTTTTCTCAAAACAGACTGTTTTAGACAAGGTTTTTTCCCTTTTTTCCACTTACTTAAGTACCGGGCTATCGACACTTTCAAATTCAGATATTTACATTTATCTAATAATCGATGTTGAATTTCTAGCTGAAACTTTCGATAGGCACTTGGTTCTGATGTCGGTAATCAATCAATTTAAAAAAAAAAACTTCCATGTTAAGTGTTTAAATATGATTTCAAGTAAAGATTAAGATTAGATCTGTTAAAGAGTTAATTTCATTCATTAACACAACAAACAATATACCGTTGAATTGAATTAGTTTTCTTAAAAAAAATATCGAAGACCTACGAAAAATGTATCTGAAAGTACTTTGGCAACCCATATTAAAATTAATTTATAAAATCTGACACCACATAAGTATTTATTATTTATATAGGAAGAAGGAGTGATACCTAATTTGTATCACATTCATAATCACCAATAATGACACTTAAAAATAATAAAAATTTACTAAAAGAAAAAAACAAAATATTTACTATATATTGTGACAAGAGTAGAATAATTGGAATCTGATTTATATTTATTACAAACAGCAGAATTATATGCGCGTGTAAATATCAACATATTATTATTTTGATTATACATTCGGTAAGTTTAGAAAATTAATTAAACAATTTGTTGGTTTGTTATTTTTCGTTGTTTGGTTAGATATGGTTTGTTAATTTGGTAATGATGTTGTTGGCTCTATGTGTAGCCTCATGTACATTATATATTTATTTGTATGCGATGCGCATCGCAAGAAAATTACCTAAATAACTTAATTAGGTTTTTGATATTAAAAAAAAAAAATTAATAAAAAAATGAATTATAAATAATAGTTTTTTTTTTCTGAAGAAAAAATAAAAAATTTATCTTGAAATTTAAATATTACACATCTAATGATTTAATAATTAGTGTGGCGTTATATATTTATTTTATACGAAAATATTTTATTGGAAATAATGTAGAATACAAGAAAAAAAAAAACCAATTAAAACTAAATTAACCCAGTAAAAATGTATAATTCACTGTGTGTTAGAGGCGCGCGCTTCTCCTTTTCATGTCCCTTCATCATTCGTCCGGCATATAATTAGATGATTTTGAATATTCAAAAAAAAAAAATTATTTCCAAGAATAAGAATAGTTATTATGAGCAATATATCTTCATCATATTTTTTTTTTCTTCTTCTTTTTTCTGATATTTATTTTTGTGTTGTGTGTGTGCTGTGGCTTTTTCTGTTGATGATTTTATGTTTCATTATTCTGAAAAAGGTATACAGCTATACATTTATTTGATTTCGTGGTATTTAATTTATTTATTTTGTTGAAATTATTTGTGTATGTGGACAAACTCAAATTTATAGTGTTTGGGTTAAAATTAAGCACACATTTTTTAAATGAAAATTTGTTAAATTAATAACAAAAAAACAAAAAAAAAAAATTTTCACTAGAAATCAGCAAAACGACAAATGGACTTATTTATAATAATAAATTTGTTTTTTCTTCTTTTGATTGTGATTTTTTTTTCTCTTCTAAATTTTGTATAAATTTGAGTAGGTAATTTAAATGATTTGGTACTGCGTAATTCTTATTATCATTACCATAAATAAATTATGGTGCGTTGACTAAGTATTTACTTGTTCACACTAAAATGTTTACAAATTAATAATTTGTATTGTTTTATTGTACATGCACATTATTATGTTTAAATGTACACACACATTTTACCTAAAGCAAACAATGAATAATTTGTTGTGAGAATAATATTAATCTGTGATAATTTTAAAAACAAAACGAAAAAAATCATGTTTATTTTAAGTTTGAATTAAAAAAAATTCAAACAAAAAACAAATAAATAATTTTTCTTAGTTTTTTTTTATTATTTTTTGAATATTCGATTATAACTCGGAACTTAGTCCAAAATATATTAATCGAGGAAAAGTCGTTTAAGTTTATTCATTGTGTCGTGTAGTAAGCAATTTGTAATCAAGTCAAATATCTCCAAAACATATTTACTTTTGTTGTTGTTTGTTAATGTTTAAAACTTGTATTAACTTGGAATAGAAGAATGCAAACCTTGCATTTTGCTACCTACAAATTAAAAAAAAAATAATAGAATTCCTTTAACAAAAGTAAAGAAATCGTTTTTAGTGTTGACGTCTTCCTGGAACCAACACTATTATTAGAAAAATGATGCCTTTCCAACATCCGTAACAAAGACGTCGATTTTACTAATGCCAATCCCATAAAATGCAGGTGTAAAAATGAATAATTCTAAACTCTGCACTGATTGATAAAGTAAAATCTTCAGAAAAATTACATAATACACTCAATACATTTTCCACCAAAAATTAATCAAAAATGTTAAAAATATATTCGTTATGATGTTTAAAGCTAACGCACATTGCAGAGCAAAAAGTTACTGTAACGAATTTTTGATTTATGATTTACTTCCTATTTATTTACTCTATACAAAAGAGAGAAGAAAAACTGATACACATTTTTTTTGTCATCAATTAGATGAAGATCAAGATTCATATATTTTTATATAGAAAAAAATAGGTAATATGTTTCACCTCTTATATATACAATCTACACACATCAGCAGTAGATACGGGTCCCTTTACACAATATTAGTTTTTCACATACAAAACAGATGCCTAATTTAAAATTTTCGATTTTTATTTTAAATGTTTTGCTTGGCGATTAATGGACTGATGCTCACTCTTTCTGACACTTTCATTAATATTTACTTTCAAAATTCTTTTATTAGAAAAATGCCTAAGCAAAATATCAGCTAATTTCATTGAACTATAGCCACACAATAAGATATTCAATAAAGTAAAGACAGAAAATAAATAATAATTTGACCAAATCAACTTTTTTTTTGTGTTTTGTATTTGTTAAAAAGTAGCAATGAGTTGTTATGAAATAGATTTTTATTTTGAGGTAATATCCGGTATAAAATTAAAAATTAAAGTAAAAATTAAGGTGGCCGAGCCGAGGTTCTTGCCATGATTTAAATATTTAGACAAACACGCGCAACTAGTGTTCAAGCAAAAACAAATTTGAATTCTTTCATTTCTTATATTGTGACATAATTTGCTGATGAGACACAGTTACTAGTCAGTAGTCACATTCAATGAATCACAAATACGTAAGCAATAATAACGTTCAAGATTAAAACATTATATAATGCATATTTAAACATTTTCATTGATGATAAATTCTTAATGGTGTTATCAATAGTTATTATCAATTAATAATAAAGAAATTACATTATTGAATGCATCAATATGGGGCTAACGACATTGCACAGGTACACTATTTATAATAATAATAATAATTACTATATGTATGTATTATATATTGTATAATCTAACATGCGCCACATAATGTAATAAATATACTTACTCTGAAGATGGTGCGATGTTCATTAATGAATTGAATTCTCTTAGTTCATGTTAAAAACGTATTCACCGAACTGTTAATCTTGTATATAAAAATGCAACAATGTTTCTCCATCGTATATTTTTATTTTGAATTAAAATGAATGAATGAAATCTATACGAAGTCAGATATTTTTTTCTATATTACCTGAAACCATATAATATTTATATTTAACGATTATTTCTCCATATAGTTCGTGTTTTGTTGAATATATTTTAGTTACATGGATAATATTGTATTAATGGTAGTTATTTTTAGGTATAACTAATTAGATTTATTTAAAGTAATTATTCAAAACGAGGAGAAGCTGTATAGGAAAAAGCAAAAAAAAAAAAATATGTCTATGTTTGCATTGTGGCTGTGCCGACAACCTATAAAGCGCATCTTAAACAATTAATTTCACGAAAGACAAATAAATCACACACATTCATACGTAATTATTTCCTTTTTGCACGTAACCAATGATTATAACTTCCTTTTCTTTAAACAAGACCATACGAATGTGAAAAAAAAAAACCGAAAGCAAACCAAAATTCAAATTAATTTTTCGATGGTCAACAATTTGCTCGTCAGTGCTATAAAATAAAATAAAAGAAATAAAAATAAAAGATAAGTATATTTCTATGTTTGAATGCAAAAGGACTAACTAACATAACGAAATATATTATAAATGATAATATATTGCATCAAACCTGGCTATTTTCTATCAGGAACCTAATATTTAAAGACCTTAAATTATGACAGTCAATTATATATTATGTAGTGAGTAGGTATTTGATTTGATTATAAAACCACTGGCCAGCTAAACTACCTGTAATATTAGTGGCTATGGCTATTTAGATGTAGTCCCGATTCTGAGCCAAGAAAAAATAAAATAACAATAACAATACGCTACTATATGATCATGATGCATGCATGCGGTACCGGCAAATAACCTTAAATTTTGTAGGTATGATGCATCTAAGTATGTGCTGGCCGAAAAGAAGAAAATCGAAATCATAAAATATATGAGCCAAATGTTATGCACTTTTTTATGGAAAAAAAAAATAAAAGATTATTTTTTTTTGTTTTTCAATTTTTCTGTTTTAAATCTTCTTTTGTTACAAAGAAGAACAAAGAGGTCAGCAAGGGCGCCAACATTCTCATTAGTACCTGCATTTGACACTCTCATATATGAGATGCACATCATGCATACCTTAAAGAAAAAACAAAATAAAATTATCGTCTTACTTAATTTTTTTTATGTTTTTTTTTTGCATTTGGTTTTTTCAAATAAATTTGAATTTTTTTTCAGTTTATTTTCTTAGAAGTTCAATTAACTCAATAAATTTTGTGTTTCCCTATGGATATACTGTGCCCATGTCGTCGTTTACCTACATTTTTAAAAATTTTAATGTAGGTATTTAAAGGGATATTTGTGCCCAACATATGCGAGCTGCATTTTTTTTTTCAACGGCGTTTTTATTATAAAGAAATGAACACATAAAATCTGATAGTCATTCTGTCCCAATAATAAGTTATTGGCAATTAGGATCGTATTTTTTTTATCTTTCAAAATTAAATTGATGATAATATAGTGCTAAATTTTGACAAGGCAATGATCGTTTATTTATTTTATGTGCTTACGAACACAATTTATTTTAAATTACGTTGAATTTATGCTTTCGAGCAGGTAAATGGTAATATTTGCATGTGTCCAACACCACAATCCATCGCAAATGCAGTTCTTTATTAATTTTTATGAATAACAGAATAAATTAGTTGAAAAAAAAATGTGTGCATTGACCTTTAGATCAAAATTATGGTGCCTATTTTGCATTTGACTGTTTCATTAGATATAGTATTAAAAAAAAAAAAAAATTAGAATTGTGGACCAGTAGATTATTATAGTCGTATTCTAACAAGAACTTTAATTATAAATTCATAACCATATCCGCATCATAATTAAATCTGATAATTCTATGGTAATTTATTTCTTTACAGCTAATGTTGTAACGTAGCCTATAATTGGAGTACTTAATGAAAAACACACTTTGTCCGTCAACTGCCAATTCGTGTTAATATTTCTAGTAGTTTAAACATATAATTGCAACTTCTATCAAACCAAAATTACATGTTCGAACACATGAATAAATTAAAATAACCCCATTTCTAGTAAATATATATAGATAAAACAATTCTATAATTTCTCATTAAGTGTTATATTGGTCGGTTTGTTGAATATGAATTAAATCATATTATTATCATGTATTATATAAAAAATAGTGACAATCATCTCATAAATCCATCAAAATAAAAAAGAGAAATATTAAATAATTCTTTCTTTCTTTTTCATTTTTTCTTTTTTTTCTTACATTACCATTACATTTAAAAGTGTAAATGAATCAGCGCGTATCAAAGTAAAATGCTAATTAATAAATTAACAAAAAAAAAAAAAAAATAATTATACATACGTAAGGAGGCAGCCATCATAATAACATATAATAATAAAAAAAAAATGTAAATTCAAATTTCAAAAATTATAAAATATAAAAAATAAAATAAGAAAAAAAAAATATAGTGAAGTAAACATAAATATTTAATAATATTCATTGCATGCTTTTTAGACTAAATAAAAACCATCATTTACATCATTCATAATAATAATGATAAAAAAAAATAAAAAAATAAAAAATTGTATTGTAATGTTCATTCATTTAACATATTGTTAATATGTGAAAATAATTAACATAAAGTTTTGACACGAATGGGCTGATATATTGTTTTTTAACATAATTTTTTTTTTTTGAAATGTTTGATTTTATTAAACAGAGCCTTTTTAGTGAACAATAATATATATTTATGTGTGCATCTCGACATATGCTTGAATGAGTATATTTTCAGACATGTAAAATTAATAATTAATTTGTACAAAATTGGCTACTGGGCTACAAACACTATACCAACTACTGGGTATTATTTATTATTTATTTATTTTATAGAAAAGTATAAAACCCTCTTTTAATTTTAATTCAACCATTTAAACGAAAAATCTCAAACTTTTCGAACCT